>JABFQM010000063.1:0-60033 GCA_022816865.1 Zelostemma sp. ZL-2020 | reverse complement strand
AGAAGGAATAATTCTAAAACTATTATTTTAAACATTTCATAAATTTTAATTCAATTCATAATATGTTTTTGTGAAAAAAAATGGTTGCTCTTTTGACTAGCTTTTTGGACGACCGGACTACTTTAACAAAAAAATTGCACACTATTTACAGAAACAATAAATCAGGTTTTTCTATTAACAAAATAGTTTTGTTAATCATATCAGCAGGGATAGACTTTTTTTAAACCTACATTGATAAGATTAAACTTGCTTTATTATTTATTCTACCTGTTATTATTACGTATTGAAAAAAATTACAATCATTGCAGAGTAACCGTTTCCGAACTGTCCAAGCGTCTTGTAATCCATCGACTTTAATAAAGCGCAATTTCAAAAATATGCAATGAAATATGACCAAATTAATATTTTTCTATAATATATCGTTCACTGAATCTGATATAGAATGCCTTGTAAACTGTGTTACTTTGAAGTAACCGTGGTAGTGAAAAAATCGAAGTTTCTCTGTTTCAAATTGAAAAAGAAAACTAATTTTGTAAAATACACCTAATTGAATTATTGTGAATTTCTTACTCCATCAAATCTTTGAGAGAAACCGACATTCTTTTCCCCAAAAAGCGTTTTGTTGCAATGACAGCTTCCACAGCGTGATATTCCGGATCATGGAGCGGTCGACACAGCAATAATTCCATGTGGGTTGATACTGCTAAAGCGCATACAATGACGGCCCAAAGCGCTATAGAAACTATGCAGCTGAAGAACACTGTCCTTAATTAATATCACAGAACAAAATTAAAAAATGAAAGATGTCCCCGTGCTCATTCATCAACTTATTATCCGCTTTGTTCCGACAATGAATCCATTTCTTGAGTTTCTTTTCGCTTACCATAAAAGAGTTGGTCGCACACCGCCCTCGGAAGATCCGCAGCGACAGCAGAGACCGCAGACCAGCAGCAACAGGACAAAAAATATGCAAAGGGCAGTGCCTGAAACGCAATACTTTCTGATCACCGCGATTCCGCGAGTGGGACTTTTTTTATTTTACAAATAACCAGGATATAAATTCACCTATTCCAACAAGCCACCGGATATTTTCGAAGGCATTTACATATGGCATGACTTTGTAGACGGCATTTCGTACAGAATCCAAATGCTTTGACAATTCGGAATTGCTAGATTCTAGGTTCCTCGTTTCGTCGAATATCCGGGATCGAACTACATTAATCTCCCGGCGAATTTCTGCAAGTAAAATTGAGAAGCGTAAAGTAACAAATTAGTATCGCAAGATTGTGAATTGAGGGCAATAAGACTGGAAGTTGAAGTTTCCTTTGTTCATCGCGACGGAAATTCTTTGAGTTTGAGAGACCGAGCGATATTTGATTGATACGAATGCTGTTGTTTACCATGTCGTGCTTCGCTGATTTACAGTTTTTACGACAACCATTTATTTTCCCGGTGACACGTTTTATGAGACTTGATTTCTCCGTCTTGCATTTCAGACTCTTCTTTTTTTCCCAAAACGAAACATGATATAGATTTCGCATTAGCTGTTTCTCGTCACCTTCATATTGATTCGGAGAGTCTAATGAGAGTAATGCGATAGATCGAACTGGACGAGAATGTATGAGAATCATGCTATAATATAAGACGTGACAGGACACTCTGTCAACATTGGACTATTGTCGCATCAATCAACGTTCGCGTCGTAACGTTTTCGGTACAATTATAGTAGTTCCTAAAGTCTTCCGCTTGACTCCTTTCAACAGCGTTTATTACGAGTGAAAACTAATGAATTCTACGAATTAATAACATTTCTATTTGAACTCTATTATTTGATTTCTTATCGATTTCATTTCCAAGTTAAATAAAAGATTTGATGAAATATGTTTTTCCGAAATTCTTCGGAAAAAGTGGTATTAATTTATTGGAAGTAAAAAGTTTCGAAGCGTATTATTTACAATCTCGATTCCAGCTTGCCAAGATTCGCTGTAGCTGAACGTTTCGCATTATCAACTGACTTGCTTGAAAGTTATGTCCCGTGTAATCTTTCTACTTCCACGTCCCATTCTTTCCTCTTTCAACAATATATTCAATAAAAGTATAATTGCATCCAAGTATCGAGAATGATCCGGCGAAAATTTTTCGATTAAAACTTAAATTCGAGAAGAATTTTACGGTGATTAAAACGACGAGGAAACTCGTTGTAGATAATGTTCTTTTCTACGTGGCAAGCTGGATGCTCTAATTTTTTCATGTTGCTACTGCGGTTAGTTTTTATATGCAAAAGTTACTCGTTAGTAATGGATTTTCACAGACTAGAACGTGTTTCCAGTCCAATCCATGTCAACCCAACTGTTACCGGCCAGGCTACAAGTATCCTTCGCAAAATACAACCGCCATCTGTCTACGCTAAGAGCTTAATATACGAGGCTCCGATAAAAATACAGGTCTCGCATAAGACTATATATTTCGTCGATTGTCAAATAATCTGCGTTGCTCTCGACGTTTCGTCGAAAAATCCTGGCGTGAATGGAAAGCTGCGAGAATTTACAATAAGTTATAGATTCTTATAACGTGTCATAAAGCATTATCAAACGTTGCAATTTGCTACATCTCACTGTACATTAATACAAAAACTGCAAAAATAACTAAGGAAAAGTACAAAAACTATGAAAGGTTACAAAAAGCTCTGAATAATTTCTAAAAATTTTTTTGAATTGTAGAAAAATACAATCTTGTCCGAAAAACCACGAAATAGCTCAAATTAATACCAAAAATTTTTTATTTTTGTAATTTATTTTTCGTAGTTTTATGTAACTGTAGGTTTTAGTGGAAAATTTGTTGCAATGGGACGTATCGTATAAATGAGTTTTTGGTTTTATGAAAAAAAAATCGTATTTTTAATATGCGATGTACAAAAACATTCTACATCGCTCAAATGAGCTTAAATTATAAATGAATTGGATATCCTCATTCTATTATTAGAAGATTCTTTTTTTTTCCGCCGCTATTATACTGCCTGCAATTTTAAATTTTGCTACTGTGTATGCAATTTTTATACTCAATTGATAGCATGCATTCTCAAGAAAAAAATTACGTAAAATTCACGCTATCTAGTACTTTTTCGTAGCTAAATAAATTCATTTTACTTTAAAAAGTTGTGGGTTTGTATAGTAAGACAAAGTGGAAATTGCCGTAACAAACATCAAAGTTGGGTAATTGTGACCCGAACTGTAAAAACGGAGCCCAACATGAAAAGTGGAATTTGTCAGAAGAGCAAGAAAAAGCAAAATCGTTAAGTCTGTTTCGACAACTCTTGGAAGCCATATTTCGGTCAATTTTAGTCGTAGACATATGTCGAGCTGCCCAATGGATTCAGCGTTGAATTCTTCATTAGAAACCATAACAAATCGTTCAAGAAACGTTTACTTTAAGCCCTATTTTCCTAATTCAGGTCACAATTTTCGTTGAGATTGGCACAAAAACCTTTATTTATTTTCGACACAAAAAGGAAAATATTTAAAAACTGTCCCACTGTATCATCCTTTCAAATATTTCTGTAATTATTCGTAATTTTTTAAATCTTTTGTAATTTTATTGAACGCAATAAGGAGATGCAATAAGTGCTCGAAACGCGTACAAGTATCGACCAACAGGTAAAATCATAAGGTAAATCAAAATATGCTGAGAGTGATGGATAAAAAATATGGTGTTGTAGAGATCGTGAATATCTATATTTTATTTATTTATAGTTTTTTGCTTCAATTTATATTTGTCGCATACTCACGATTTCGGGTATCCAAAGTGCGCTTCGAAATATGCTGCGGTATATAGTAATATTCTCCTCTGGCTTGGCGACTAGCTTCCGTCAGATTGTCTCTCCCTGCGTGGCGCAAATTCATCAACCGTTCGTCCCTTATTATCTGTAAAATTTGCGACGAAAACGTGGGCGATGAATTGGGAATTAAAGGAAAAGGAAATCGCAATATACATAGAAATTTGGTAGGAAATGTAACCTTTTCTGTTAAAATCCCTTGGATTTGTCAAGCTCATTTTAAATCTCATCAATATCAATTTACCTGAATCATTTTACTGAATTATTGTACCGTTATTACGCGTCATGATTGAACTCTTCAACTGTATTTCACGTTTTTCAGAAAAAAAACTGTAAAACGAATACGATGTACAATAACGTCGCAATTTCCGGAATCTTGAGAATATAATGAGTTTTACTGTGATGGTTTTATTTTAAAATCTGTGGATAATGGACGAAGAGATTTCACTTGTTAAGAAAGGACGAGTTCGAGTCGATTCTTGAAATATTTGGGTCGAATCGGTCGTGAATTCACTTCGTTCCCATTTCGTTCCTTCCGCAGAACGAACTTTCCACTAAGGCCGGAAGTGTGAACAAAGATGTAAGAAGAAAGTTCACCACGAAGTACCGTGATTTATCTGCTTGTATGCGGTCATCGAGAAGACTCTGGTAACAACTTGTTACACGATCGTACTATAACTTTCGCCCTTCGAAAGCGTTATTTCCTTCAGAACTGTCATTTTTGAATTGAAAACTTCTATTTTACAGACGCTGTAATTCAATTGATAAATGTTTACGAAGTCAGAATTTTCGATCCTGAAGTTCAATTAGAAACAAATTGGCAGTAAAAGTAATTTAGCTCTTGGTAAACTTATGATAGGAACAGGATAATTATTTTCTGTTTATATTCACCCGATCTAATCGTAGAGCTAAGCGAAGTCCCGATGGATTGAGAGTTGCACAAAGAGATCTGTCCTCGAAAGGGCAAGCTTTTGTAACCGTTTCCAATTCACGTCGCAAATTTTCTGCTTCTCGTTGCAGCGCCATGCCTTCATCACGAGCTCGCTCAGTCGATTTTAACAACCAATCAACCTTGTATGATAGTTCTTGTGACGCTGGAACATTTTGTTTGTTACTTTTTACCCACGAACACGAAAAAAAGTCAATCTCGTTCATCCCTATTCAGTTTCTAGTAAAATGCCGATCCAATGGAACAGAAAAACTTCATACTGAAATGCTTTTAACTTTCAGTACTCGAATGAAAGAAATAAATTGTTTGAAAAGTACTCATTGAGACTCCTCGTTACGAATTTTTTAAAATGCCAGTAAGTTTCAATGAAGAGCCTGAAGGAAGCTCATACTTGTTATACATTGCATGAGTTAATTGTGTTAGTACTTAGTAATGCAGTATTGTAGTCGAGTGCTTTTCAAATGTAAGGAGGTCACTCGACAAACGAGAATTGCACTACTTTCATAGTTTACGAGAAATAATCTTCTGTACTCTCTGGTTTCTTCGTTTTTGTTTGAGAATTAAAAACTGTCTTAACATTTGATAAGCGTAGCTCGTAAGAGAGTTCTTAATTCTCTGAAAACTTTTCAGTTTGCTACGTAGAAATCTCATTTTATTAAGTTAAGGTTGGGAGTGAATGGCTTTTCAATATTTACACCGCAAACATTGCATGATTCTACAAACGTTGCGAATATATCTCGTTTTATGAAAATCATGATAATGGAACGATAAAATGTATTCAACCTGATTTTATCTGTACAACAATCAAATTTATTTGAAGAGTCGAAAAAAACACGCATTTCCCAAAATTTTTATGAGAATATGCTACAGCCGAGATATGAACTGTAGAAAATCTGGCGAATATTGTAAGACAATTCTGCGATCTTTACACTGTAAAAATTCAAGTTTTCACACTTCATTTTTAAAATGTCTCGTGCAGTTTTACTAAGTTTTATGTAAAATTACTGGAAGTAATTCTGTAAAACTACAGTGTGGGCAATGGGTTACTTAGTTACTGAGGAAGCTCTGCGAATTATTCTTTCTTTTTCTCTCTGTACATTGGAAAACCGTTATATGACGTACTGAACAATTCAAACTTGTCAATTGCATTCTTGAATAAGTCGATGAAAAGTTTTAAAATAATAAAAAAACATAATAAAATAAAAAAACATTATATTGTTATTTTGATGATTAAACGATGCAAGCTGTTAAAAAAAATTTTCCCTGCATTCACGATTATATAGAAAAGAACTGGAGAAACATGCTAAGTGTGTATTCGAGTCTTTCTTATAAAAATTGAGACTAAATTTGTGCCATTTTTCGTCTTCAACACATCGATACAAGATGTTTTTAGATTTTCAAAATTAGTTTAATGTGACGAGTCTGATAACTTTTGAATCGCTCTTCTGTGAAACTCGCTTTTATGCGCATACTACGTTTTTCCTGTAGACCCTTCATTTTATACCAATTTTCTCAAGCGAGTAAAGAAAATAATTGTCCAGGTTTTTCGAAAACATATTTTGCACGCGTCATTAGGTATTATAAGGCACATTAATTGAGCTTATAGTAAAATGAACTAGCTATTAAGATACGCATGGCGAACGCGCCAGTCGTATACATTGCACCGTAACGGTGGTGCACCGGCTGACGGTACATGGAAATAACTACTTGTAATCGTGTTTAGCTTACACAGAAGCAATTGCCACCATGTCCACAATTTACATTCCACACTTACGATTTCTCGGCGTTTTGATATTTGATATTCTATAATATAAAAAGACTTCCGTTGCCAAAAATTTAAGGTTTTAATGCAAACATAAAACTAAGTAAACCCAATTGTTTTTCATAAAAAAAAGATAACTCAGTAATTTTATATTCCACTTGTCCGTGAGTTTTTCATCATATTGTGTGACTTGTAATGCTGATTTATTCCAGAAAAATATTATTTTTACGTTCAAAATTTATTATACTCAGCACTTTGGAATTATTTTATACTTTGAAATTAATTTTCTGAACTCTCACATTTATAAGTACAATGTATAAAACAGACTTAATAATAAAGCAGTCTTGTAATGAGAAATCTTTCAACGTGAATGGAAATTGTTTTAATACATTTTACTAGTGATAGCATTTTGAATCAAACGTTTCTATCAAAAAATAACGTCGCCTCTCCAAGTGAAATTTTCTTTCCTGAGAAATGATGCGAAGTCGCGAATTCATGAATCGGCAGTATTTAATTACGATAAGGAGTTATAAAGTGAGGCGCGCTAAGAAACATTTTGGGATTCAGAACGTTCACGAAGACGATGGAACATTTAAACGCGTCTTGCATAAATGAGTGTTCGTGAGAGGAAGGAGTGCAGAGCCCACTAATGTATGTGGTTATGAATATTCAAGTATTTAGCATGCAATAGACGCACGGCACTTGATCACGCAAATGCACTCGTATTGACACCGGACTTGCTTTTCAAGTAATGGATACGACTAATTTGAAGCTCACAAGTCGAGCTGATTAATTCTTACCATTCGCTATGTCCAAAAGTGCATCTAGCGCAACATCGAGTCCGGTTTCGGAAGATAATTCCAACTGCACAGGTTTTCCCAACAACTCTTCCACGTCTGAAACATGCAAATTCGCAAATTTGAACATCATTCATTAAAAAAACGTCAATCAGAAATTTTGATAAAATTGATATACACGTGTTTTCCAGTTTTTATTACTTCATTTGAAATCATTCGTTTATTATTAACTATAATTGATGTCTCGTGTAATTTATTACAAAACAATCGTTGACAAAAGATTGTCACTTTCATTCATGAATACAATAAATAAATAATCTCAAAGACAGAAAATCCAATTCATTCATAATATGCAAAACTTACATGACGTTTAACATTAACGTCATGCATTGCTCTGGTATACATCATTTAATATAGACGTACTCACAATTTAATATATATTTTATGAAATCATTTTATGATCCAAGGTATATTAAATTTCTCAAATAATTTCTCAAACAGTTCCAAGAGTGTTCAACAGGGAAAATATGACAAATTTCATTAGCCAAGAGAAACTTGATTGTTAATAGCGTTAATGCAAGCGCAACGTTTTGCGCTCTTTGAGTGATGAAGGAAGATTAAATTGCCTTCTAATGACGACCGGTCTAATATATGCGATTAGAGCTGATAACATTAATCAAGCAACAATGTGTCTCGTGTACTCCGAGACCCTTGATAAGATACTTGACTATCACCGGCGTAAGACTGTTCTCGGGTGTGCTGAATGGACGCGAGTATGTCCATTAGGGCTTTATAGTGGCTCTCTGAGCCATATGCATCTGACAGGCAATTGCTTCTGCCTGATTATCATGCGTTTAATACCTAATCGCCGACAATACAAGTTCAATTATCTCCTCGTTATACCGTATTCCGTTAATTTACGGGTCATTGATTACGCCAATAACCAGGAATATTATGGTGATTGATGTACATATTTTTCTTGTCCTTACTTAACTTTTGAATTCGAAAGAAAGTCGCTTGAACGAACGGAATTGTATCGAGTAATTCATGTTTGATAGGTTTTACAAATGAGCAAATTTATGAGATTCAACTTTCGCCAGAGATTTATGGCGTCAATTAGTCAAAGTACATATCTGAAATATTTTCATTTCCTCGCGGGTGATGTTTTTCATTCATCCTGTTATCTCTCAACTCGATATTTGCGTGTTCTTTTTACTGATTTTCGTAATCCAACGCGAGAAATAAGAGTGAAATATAAAAAACGCATACATTTCAGGTCGATCGTGTCCCAAAAGTTGATACGTGTAAAGGTGGTCGATTTTCTTCGAGCTCGTATACTTTTTTACGAGAAGCGGCAGCGTTGGTTCGAGTTGTAGAAAAGGCCACGGGAAACAAGGGAGGTAGTTCTAAGTGGCGCAAGCAGAAGAATCGGAAATGACTAGGAGAACAAGGTGCAGTCGTTAGAAAAGAGTGGTCGAGGAGGCGGCGCAGAAGAGCGATAAGAATCGGTAGAACGATTGAAGAATGTTCGTGAGAGTCGTCGGTGCTCGAAGCACTTCTCTCTAGGGTCCTCCTGGTATGCCTTACGCCCCAAGGTCATTTTTGCCCAAGAAACTTTCACCTCATCAACGAACGAATCTTACTTACTATCTAGGTCCATCAGGACTGCTTCGCTAGCTACGTCGAGGCTTCGTGTCAGGCACTTTCGCAATTGCACCGTCGTGCTCGTGTGATAGTTCCCCAAGTCTTGAAGGGCCGTTTCCATCACTGTCGGGATCCGCTCGATTCCCGAACCCACTTCTACGTTGCAAACCAGGATTGTTACTATACTCGCCCTAAAACAATCAAGTCAAATCTGTGGCTGCAAATTATGCAATTTTTAGGCGCAAATGGTTTGTTATCATCTGTAATATCATCGCGTATGTTTCACTCGTGTTGAACAAATGCTTCTTGTAAATGTGGGGTTAAGGGTAAATTCCTTTCTTTAAAAAAAATGATTTGTCCAATTTTTATGCAGTCTAATTATATTACTGATTAAAATTTACGTGAGAAAAGCATTTTTATTTGGAATACATAACAATTCCAAATTCTTTGTTTTTTAGCTGAATGTAATTGAATTTCTGATATTATAAAAATGTAATCAATTGCATTTTCAGAATACATTTGACTAGTTTTCAAATTGAAAAAGAATGACAGGTTGATTGAATTATTTTCAACTAATAAATAATTATTCATTTTTTAAGTGTCTTCACTGACGTTAAAGGTTTCTACTCTATATATTATATTGATGCAGTTTGCTGAAAATGCGATAAAAAATAAAGTGAAGTGGCTATTCCAGATAAAAACGTATAAAATTGGAAGTAAGTGGTTATTCCGGATAAAAAATAAAAAATGAAGTTTATTGATGATTATTTGTAATACGTGTAATTTCGATAGTTTCATGTATTTCAGATCGAATCGAAAATCCTTCATAATCCTATGTTTTTAAAGCAGTCAAAACAAATGTTTTTTTGATAATTTTGGTCATTTTCGAATTACAATTTAATTGCAAATAAAAAAATCTATTTGATAGGGATGAAATTGGTGCAGTATTTCATACAAATTTGGTCAGTCGCTATCGGAGCATTTTATAAGTCGAGTGGTATGAAACGAACTTCATATTTTAACAAAGTTTCATTACAAAAATTAATTGGATGAATAAAACTGATTTGCGCGCAACAGTTTGCCAAAAATCTACATCATAACGAATTTGATAAAGGAAACTGCAATAACACATTTCTTTGTCGGTTCCAACGAAGTAATATCTCCCAATTTGAATAATAATTTAGTTTCTGAATCAGGTGGTTATGCGCCCTCGCAACTGTGGAGTGTGACGACGCTATTTTTAATTCGTTTTATCACTTGGCATTTTTCATCAAAAGTTTCTTTGCGTCAATAAATATGATGACAAAAACAGTGGATTGATTATTAGGCAGTACTGACCCCATCATGAAAGCACAAATCGTCAAGAAGAAGGTTAAGACACCGGGATGTCGAGTAGGTTTATAATCTTGTCGTAACGGACGACAAGCCAACCAAAGTTCAGTGCCAGGAAGTACAAACATTAGTATTCCGCAAACAGCCACGACAGCTATAAACCCTGCTTCAAGACGGGTAGTCTTGAAAAAATTGTAATGTTCACGATGAAATAGAACGTCAAACTAAACTTTGATTCTCTAATTCTCTAGAAACTTTTATTTTCAGTAAGAAACTATTTTATTCGTATGTAAAAATTTAACAAACTCACTTGCGCAATCACTTTTTTTAGGTCGATCCTATTTTCTACGGCATCCGTGAGAAGATCTGCAATAGTCGGAATATTATATCGAGAAAATATTGCAAATGTGGCAGTCTAGAGGTGTCCTCGTGTGTGCTTTTACCAATGGGAACATCGTAAGGTTGAATAAATGACAAAAAACGGCGTAGAAATTCAAAGACGCTCAGACCCCTGTCCAAATGCAAGTTTCTCATTCGGAAACGTTCCTCCACAGGTATTTTCGGAAAGTTTAGTTTCGGACTCGCTTCGTCCCAGTCATTAAGTCCTGGCAATGTTTTCAAATGTGAAATGTTTGAACTTTTCTTCGTTTCGTCCGAGAAGGATTCCTCTTCCGAATCAGTCTCGTTCATGCTCAAAGAATGGAAGAACGTATTTTTTTCGGTGGTTGTGCAGTTTGTGGTCGTTTCAACCATGACAGCTTCTTGGAGGGTAAATGTGCTCAGCGACGCAAACGTCACGAGAATTCCTGAAAATCCCATCAATTATAGGCCTTGAAAAACGATAACTTTCGATTTCTACACTCGGAAAAAAAATAAGGTGAAATGCCCCTTCTATGGGATATTACCGACAAAACAAAATCGAATTATAACATTATACTCCACATAATCAAGTAGAATAAAAGCTATCTCAATAGCACTTTTAGTAGCGGAGAAAAAAAAATTTTGTTAGGTCGAACTATGGAAAAAGTACGTCAATATTTTAAATTTCGTTGTTTTAGATCTGTTGATAAAGTGCACACCATTTTTCGTTAAAATTATTGATATTGTTTTTATTGTTATTTTGCAGTGAAAATACACACTTAACATCAACAGTGTTTTCATTTCAAATTAGTGCATGTATGGTTTGTCAATTATTTACAGTTTTTTCGTATAAACTGTTCCGAATCAGGGGGCAACGAAGTGAGCCGTGCACATAGTATATCGGATATTCGTAAACACCGTACCGTAGCGTGTACATTTGTTTTGTTTGTACATGTGAGTACTTCTTGAACTCCACACTTAATTATTCTGCTTTTCAAATCGGAAGGCACAAGCATCTACGTGAGTATTTGTCGAATATATTTGATTATTTATAACTTTTATAATTTATTAAAAGAAAAACATTGCGTTCAATAAATAAATTACCATGTTATTAAGAGGTAAGGTCAGATAAGGAAAAAGTTTCAAACTAGTGAATACGTAAATTACATCGAAGAGTACAAACTTCTAAAAATTGAACACTTGAATGAAAATAATTACTCATATTTGTTCCATCAAATAAAAATTCATATACTATTCTTCGATCAATAATCAATGTACTTCTCACTTTAAAATCGTATTAAGATGCCTAAGGAATAATTTACAGCATTTCAAAGATAAAACTCCGATATAAGAGGCGTTTACCTCAATAAAAGTATGATCCTTTCAAAACGATCTTTTTACAGCAAAAGGAATTCTTTCGTTTGTAAATATACATTTTTAATGTTAACAGAAAACATGCTGGATAAAAAATAATTATGAATAGACTGTTTCGTGAGTTTACTTTGATTTCCAGATGAAATTGCATTGTCCCACTTTTGCGGCACTTACAAATTATGTGCATTAATTGTCTCCGCAAAGACCATTTACAAATCTCGTGACACAGCTTGGAGAGAGGGGTAGTTCATAAGATCGCCATATTTTGTCACATGAGAGAGATGGGGAGTTTTCCTAACGTCAAGTGACGCAAAATGTAAGGACTGCAAGTGTAGCTGTACAGACGTAGTAAATTTACCGATTGCGGAACAGCCAATATCCCTATAGAGTCCCAATCACGGAACTAATACCCCAAATGTTCAGCGGCAATTGGGACACTAGAAAAATTGGCCGTTCCGCGATCGGTACGTTTACTTTATTTTTCATATTTCACTTGACTTTCCATAAACACGCGGCGGTTGCATGGAAGTTTCCTGAACGTTCCGTAATACCAAGTGAGAAGTTATAGGTGAGTTTTATTGAAAGTTACGACGTCCCTCAACTGCTTCCATACGTCGTTTAAATGATCGCTTTCGGAAAGGCGTGTAAACGGTGTATGGCAATTTTTTCGAAACTTTTGATAATAGAATTTAAAAAACATAAATTTATAAATGAAACAAGCGTTTCTTGTGGAATGGACGTAATTTGGAATCAATAAAGCATGTTCATTTACATAAGTTGTAATGGCAAGCGATATTACTATTATCTATCTATTATATATAAGTTAATGAAACATTAAGTAAAATGGATTTAGACAAGAAAAGGTAAATGTCCCAGTAATGGACCACCTAAGCAAAATTCGAAATTCAAACGCTGATTTCCAAGTGAAAAATAACTTTTTAGATTCTGTTCTTTTCGTAAACAATGTAGAATTCTCTTAAAAACAATTTGCATTTTTTGTTTTTGTACAGTTGTAATTCGTTTTTTAATTACGTGCAATTAAGTGATTGGAAGCACGAATCTCCCAGTAATGGACTTGGCTGGGAAAAACGTGATTAAAATTAAAAATTATTTTTAACTATGAGTGTTGTCTGAAACGACAGCTTTTTATTTTGTAGAAGAGTTAATAATAACCACGTTCTTTGTATTTCTTTCACAGCCCGGTCCATTACTGGGACATGGTCCATTACTGGGACATTTACCTTATTATACGACAAAGACAATTTAGGCACATTCCGTTACCAAGTATAATGTATGGTGTGTGTCGTATTTTTCCGTTCATTACTACTTTATAGATTCCGTATAATTTAACATCAAACGACATCTAATAAAATTCTTACATCCATGTAACAACTTTGTTCAACTTTGAAAATCATTTAAGATCAATTCATGCTTGTTTCCATGATAATATATGAAGATTTCTTTGACACTGACACCGATCGAACGTATAAAGTAAAATCTGAATACAAATTATGTGTCGATGAATCGAGAGATCGATGATAGAGATTTTTCACCTAAAGTAGAAGGGTTGAAGTACTGTTAAATAGAGGCCAGGTGGGGGGTTCCGTGTAAATCTGCATTATGAGATTTGTGAAAAGCTCTTTAATACTTTTCTGTACTGTAATTGCGAGTGATCACAGGAAGAAAAGTTTGGCAAAGAATAAATTTTTATGTGATACCAAGAAATACTTCCTTTTCTCACAGAAAGAATCGTTTACTTTTACGAGAAGACTTTCACGCTCGCATAAAACTAAATCCGCGACTCTCAGCGGAGAAAATCGAAATTGACACAAGCATATGAACATGTATAATAGTTACCAAATAAATGTGAATTGCCTTGGAAAGTGGCCATTTGGTCGAATGGAACTACACTTTTTTCACAACTTCGTGCTTTCGAGCACGATCGTTTCTAACGACAGACTACCGATGTGCGGCTGTAACTGGGAGCAGACTGTAATTTCAATGATTCCATGCGGGCTTCTACGAAGCCCCACAAACTCTAATGTTGTCGAACCCGACGCTTCTCAGTTACGAGAGAGGCTAAGACTGAAACGACTGTGTAACTGGGTTATTCGATAATATCAAAAATAATGGTAGTCACTAAAATGCGACCTTTCAATACGATTGTTATATTGTTCTTAATGATAGTTTGATGTGTAACAGATTTATTAATTGATTGATAATAGATTTGGCAAAGTTGGGTTAGGATAGGTTAGATTTGATTACCCTGGCGGTTTTGAAAAAATACCCAAATTATGGTAAAAATTAGGTAGATTTTGAAATCTCCCTTACCATCTTCATACCGAAACAATGCTAATTCAATACTGAAATAATACTGATTTTGTATCAAAATTATACATAATTACCATAATCTACGGTATTTTTACGGTATTCTCAAAACCGCCAAGGTAAAAGGTTCTATGCACAGAGCTAGTTAAAAAGTATAACACACGTGTGCTTGAATCTTTTAAATACACCATTTCAACAAAAATTGCGATTTTTAATCAGATTTTTCGATTTATTTGTTAATTTCCTTTCATTTAAAAAATCCATTTTTCCCTTGACACACTAATCCGTCGACTTGTTTTGAATAATCCGATGATTGAATTTCATAACAAGAGGTGGAGTCCCTTTACCATCGATTTGTTAATTGAACGATAATAGATTTATTCATAGTACATAAACGATAACATATTGCAATTAATGGATTGAACGTCAATGAATTCATTAAAAATGTAAACTGTTGTTGAGCTACGCGATTGTTTAAAATGAACTAACAGAGAACATGCAATGACAGAAATATGTAGTACCAATTCAAGTGCATTCGAACCATGCATTCGACTGGAGCAAGTAAATTTATAAAAAAAGGACGGTCGTTGCAATACAAACCAATTGTTATTTTTATTAGAATACTCGCCAGTACACTAGCTAGTACACTTGAAAAAACCGTCAACTGTACTGTGCGGTTTTGGCTACGGCTTTGTTACGAACTGTTACGAACCGCAAGGGATGGAATGGGAATAGGCGTCGTGGAGCAGTCAGTGCGTCGTCAGCCTCCGCAACGTCACGACGCCTTTCGGTCCTGCACGTTCCGGCGTCGCGCAGCCGCGAAATTTTCCAACGTTAGTTTAGAAATCATAGACATTAAAAAATTTTTTAATCAAAAGAAAATTTCGTTGAACGATAAATGTGCCCAAAGAATTAAGAAATCGAAGCCATTACAGTGACGAAAATAATTCGAAAAAGTACCGATACGTCAGAATTTTAATCGGCGCTTTCAAGATTGATAAGTTGTATTAGTTAGTGGTTAATAAAAATAGCGCACAAATGAATGTTGTATATTTTTATATTTTTTATTCACCGAGCGTGATCTGACAATAGCCCGCGAAAATGTACGGTGTCAGCGCGAACGATTGAAGCGGAGATAAAGTCGAATCACCCGATAAGCCGATTTAGCGTCATTCTTTGCCGAATGATTGAGCGCTTTGGCAAAGTTTCCTGAAGTTTTCGCGAGTGCGACTTACAGCGAGTGCCGATTTTTAGCTTTTTGCGAATTGTATTTATCGCCATGACGCGGCATGATGAATTTTCCAGTGCATTGTGGCAAAAAAAAATTTATATTAAGTAACGATGCACGGATCAACGGTGGACATCGACGGAAGTTTTTGTCACTTTTATAATCGAGCGTTTCGGAGTTCAAAATGGTAACGTGAAGCGTAATTTCAATGTCGAACTCGTACGAAAAGTGATGGAAAAGCCAAATTTTTTACGCGAAAAGGATACACTTGCAGCTCGTGTTGCGTACGAAGTAAGTATATTTTGGATGATTACGTGAAATGCTCATCTACATAATTTTACATTGTCGTTGCGATGTATTGCAATTTTTGAATCTTTACATCGTATCATTAGTTTTATATTGATTTCATTATTACGAAATTACATTAATTAAAACGATGGCTCATTATTTGTGATATTTAATGAGATTGCATTTTATGCAATTATACCTGGAAAACGCAGAAAATGGAAATATATACTGCTTACATTTTTTATATGAAAGTGTATTCTACATGAAATAAAATTTTATTGCAGCTTTTTAACATGAGATATTTTTTGATATTGAACATTTCAAATAGTTCTCGTAATTGATAGAAATTCTGCATACCTGAATTCTTTAAACTCGTACAATTATCTTCTTTTTAATAATGAATTTTTAATTAATTGCTTTTTACATCTCAGTCACATCAATTGGCGATGAGCATATATTTCCGACGTTATATAAAGAACCGACTTTGTAATATCATTATTGAAATATCGTTTTCATATTCCGGTATTACGTGGGTTACAGTTCCAAGCAATTTAATCGATAATTCAAAGGGATGCGAGTTTATAGAAAACTTTTCAAAGTTCTTTTAAAACCTCATTTTATTTGACGCCGAATATTTGAAGATAAGAACATTAATAAATCAATTCCGCTCGAAACGCGATAAAATAAATTGTTAATCTGCAAACAACATTAGCTGCGTAGAATGTACTTTTTTGAAAGAAAAAACCTCTTTTTCCCTAACGCGTTTATTCGCCAGTCAAACATTTCAAAGTGGAAAAAAGTGTTTCCACAATGTGACTTTAAAATTGAATTCTTCTGGAAAATTGTGTATACGTATGCAATACGACCTCTGCTTTGCTTTTAGTCAATAAGTATAAAGTATTTTCGAGTTTTCAATTATTATTATTTTCATAAAATCTGCATCGAAAATTTACAAAAACAATGCAACAATGAATGATATTATTCCTTTTGATATGTGACTTTTCGAATAGCTAGACAGGATAAACGTGCTCGTTGCGCGGATATAACTTTAAAGCACTTGCTCATGCGAAAATTCCATTGACCTTACCAGATAATTTATAGGTTGTAGCAAAAAGCGTAGGGTGCAAAAAGCGACCCATTTTTGGTGCTTACCTAATTTTGCCTTTTGCTCATCGACCTCGATAAAAGCGATCTATGAATCTCGAAAGATATCGCGCGATATGGGTCGGAACTTAACTTTTACGGAACATTGTGCACTGTACAGAATACTGTGCTGGCTGGTCAAGAAATCACCGAAAGAAAAACACGAAAGACAGAAACTTTTACGAGCACAAGAGACATATAAATGACGTTGACACAGCTTTAGGAGAACGTGGATGTTGTCATTTATCATTTTGCCTGTTGAATTACCTTGGACGCATTACTTTTTGCGTTTGCGTAAAAAATCTTAAACTTAAACTTGTACGTTTATCTCAGAGTTGGTAAAAATGCAACTTCAAGTACAATTAATCAATTTATTCACAAATTTTGTATTATCTTTTTTAAACTTTGAAAACCTTTTTGACGTGATCTATTTGAAAAGAAGAGATAATCCACTATTTTTGCATTTGTAGATGAAAAATATTATCGTACGAAAATATACGAGCGGAGACAGATTCATAAATCTAAGAGTACAGTTTCAAAGGCAAGTAGCATTATTCAAATCGTGTCAAACTGATCGACATGTCCTGGGTCAACAAATTCCCGCTATTAAAAAGGACTCTCATATTCTCTTCACGTTTCGATTAACTCTGCATTTCCGTACTTGATGACAAGACACGATGTCTACCAGTTTCGCAATTTTTAAAGAGAGCAATATTAAAGTGGCAACGAATTTTCTCTTTCAGACTTAATTGGCAGCTATTCGTTTAGACTCATTGAAAAAGCGTACCGTATATTCATTTTCGTCCGATGTTGGCTAAATCTAATTACCTCAGCAAATAAAGGACAATGTAAAAATCAAAATCGCCCAAAATAAAAATATTTGCTGTGACGGGATCGGAATGCGCTAATTGTTCATATTTGTGTCTTTTTTCCGCCAGTGAAATTTATGTCTCTTTTTAAATGATGCAGTAATATATGGATGGCTCTTAATTTTGCAAAAACATTTTTAAGAATAAAATGTTCCAAAATGTTAGTTAAAAAAAGCTACCAGCGGCATTTTATCTGCCTGGTAGAATTTTTTTGAATAAAAACGCGAAGCTTTAATCTGATTTTAATTAAGGGAGAAATTTTACAGAGTTACGATCCCTGCATAGGAAATGGGGAAGGAAGGGAATCGTTTTTCCCATAAAATTGGATTACTAGTTTTACTTGAAATAACAGAAAAATTTGAGAAATAATATATACAATCCAATAAAATTGGTCATTCAAACTCGTCAAAATTTTTATTTCCTGCAGCAAACTGTGACAATCCTACAGATAACTCCTACCTAAGAGCGTGACATTTATGAACGGCTCCTTAATGTATCCATAATTTATGTTAAAAGCTCCTGCTAAGCTTGAAAATATTACTCTTGCCATTGCTAAGAAAAAGTCCTTAAAAACTGAAAAATATTGTAGAAGGTAGTTTACATTTAATAATATATATAAATATTTCAATCAGAAGAAAAATTGTAATAAAATGGGCTAAGAAAAAACTTACGAAAAGAGAGAAACCGCGACTGAATGCGTTCGAAATTCACCAATTTACAAGAGTAGAATAAGCAGTTCATTTTTGTCATGTTTTAAAAAATATAAGTACGTGAAAAAGCGAAGCTTTTTATCCATAAAGTATGTATTGTACTTTCAATGAACGCCTTATCGTAATTCTGAAAAGGCAAATGTAGTGTGACTTGTAAGAGAATAATGTAAATTTATATAAACTTCCGATGAATACCAAGTTATCAACAAGAACTTGTGCAGAATCGATAGGAGGAATGAACTTTGTGACAGAGTTTCTCTTCCTGTAACTTATGAACTGTCACAGTTGCGCACCGTTCCCTTGATTGCGATTTTCATACCGTCTAGCAATATATTTATCTCTTCGATTACACTTGAATCAATTCGTAATCAATTCAAAACTTTGATTACGTGATAAAAACTTAATTTCCCAATTTATTGCTCAGCCCTTGTAGGCAAATACAAAAGGTACAAATTTATCTGATTTGTGAATTTCTTGCCTAAGCCATTTGTTTTATCTGTGAGATAAAATTTCTTGACAATTATAAGCAAAGTTAGTTTTGCATTACAGAGTATTGGCTTTCGTAATTGATTTTATTTTTTAATTGTTGCTCTTATCTGTACTCTTTATTACGTCTTTCAAAGCGATTCTTATTGAATCGTATAAAGATATAGATAATTTCACGTCAGATTTAAATTATTTTTTTAGATCCATCCAAAATATGTTTCTTTCCGGGACCCTTACGATCGCCGGAGCGAAATATGAACATTCATAGAAAGAAACAAATGTTATAATACAAACGAAGAAATGCACGTTCGTGTGAACAAATCTCATTCGAGCATGGCATTAATAGCCGCGGTAATATTAAAAGCATATAGAGACAAATAAAGTTGCGAAAAAAAAAGAAACAACGGCATTTAAACAAGACATTTAATTCGATGAAAATAATGCCTAACCGAAAAATGTATGCTACGTCAAACAATAATGTTATTATTCATCAAGATGATTCCAACGTAGAAAAAATACACCCACATTTTTATACGGGAATCTTTTCAAAAATGTCTTTCAAAATATAAAATATCTTTTACAAATATTCTTGGATAAAAGTATGGTGGTATGTTTCTTATGCTGAAATCTTTTGGTGAGAAATAATTGATTTACATTCTTGCTTAACGTAGCATATATTTTTCGGTCAAGCAATATCATCGGATTAAATTCCTTGTTCAAATGCCGTTGTTTCTTTTCCTTTGCGCAACTTTATTTGTTTGTATATTATGCTTTTAATAATACCGCGGCTATTAATGCCGCCATGCTCGAATAGAGTTTGTTTACAACAGGCGTGTATTTCTTCATTCAATGTTTCATGCATAGAAAGAAACATTTGTTTCTTCTATGTATGTTTATATACCGCTCCGACGATCGCAGAGATCCTTTTTTGAAGTGAAGCTTCTTCAGCCGCGCCTAGAGTAAAACGTTTCATGAAAAATCCTATTTATGGGGCCGGTTCGGTAGCACGTGGCGGTACCTATCTACTCCCGCTTTTCCCCTAAATTGGGCCTTGGGGATAGAACACATATCATCCGTCATTGAATAACCTAGAGCCGAGAGGCACATGATATTCGGCACAGGCCCAGCTCTGTAATTAAATTTAAATGCATAATCTTCATAAATAAATTCACATAAGTAATTATAACATATGAATGAATTAATTCATTTATCACTGTTTGAAATTTCAAGATATGAGCATTATTTGAATTTTCGGTATTAACATTTATTTATAATTAATAATATTACCAAAAACAAAAAATAATTGGTACTTCAGAGTTCGAACATTTCAATTTAGTCTAAAATTTCTGAATAAATATAGGTATACAATTTATTTTTTGAATAAATACAGGAAAATACAAAAAAGTACCAAAAACTACAGTGAACTTGAAATTTGTATCGCATTTTAATTACCACAAACCTATTGTATATTTTTTGAAATTTAAGAACATAGAAACTACAATAAGAGATCCTTTTCTTTTCTTCTCAGTTGTAACATTTTTTACTCACAAGCCTGTACAAATTACTTCGGCAAAGAAGTCTCACTTCAGCCGTGCGTGTTCGACACACCAGTTTTTGTTTCATTGAATAATACTTATTCAACAGGAATTAAAAAATATAAACCAGAAATGAGAATCTCAAAATAAATACCAAAAAATACGTATCAAATTAATACATATCTCACCGAAAATAATTATTTTAAAAAATCTTAGAAATTAATGTTAATCCAACGTGGAATGACCTATATACTTGATGGATGTGCTAGGTTAAACTTGAGAGCAATTTATTAGTGAAGACTGATAATTATGTAAGTTCATTTTAATTAAAAGAAAGACGTGATATCGATAGTATAGCTGCTAGGAGGACCCATTTCTGCGCAAATTACGAGACAGACTTTGATTTTTCAAATATTTCCCTTCACGTACGATCATTCTTTTTGCGACAAACCGCAGAACGAGCAAAATTATGCAATGACATTACTAGCTTAAATATTGCAACCAACCAAAAAAAAACTCTACAACACTCCTAAAGTTACGGAACAATGCACATTTAGATTCTCAAAGTTTGAAGTGCTTTGAAGCAAATGATTTTTGAACGCCATGCTTCTAACCGAATTACACTTTTTAAAGCGGGGTAGAATGTCGTTAGTCTCCAGCACGTCCAACAGTATTATTTTTTACTTGTGAAATAAGCAGTTCCTTCTGTTTAATGACGAACCTGTAAAAATATCAGGGTTGGAAATGAACTGAAAATATCACGGTTGAAAATACACTGTAGACTGAAGTATGTATCTTATACAGAAGAACAGAATCCAGTGACAAAGTATTAAATAAAAACTTGGGAATTATTGCATGTGCACCTCAAAAGTTGTGTAGTAAATGTAATGCACTTTGTATCGTAAACCGAATTCAAAATAGTGCCATTAAGTTTCAGGCGCGTATACATTACATTTGAGAAATGCTGCAGACTCAATTTAAAGTTATAATTCAGAACTTGACATTCGTTTTGTGCATTTTTGTAAATATAGAAGATAGAAGATTCTATACGAGAATAATTAGCAAAGATGTAGAAAATTCAACCCCATTTGCAAAAAATGAAAAACTCACGTTTACTCATATACGCGTTTTTGTTAACGTACACAGACTTATACATTCGATAGAGCAATTGCTATCAGCGCCGAGTGATGGTGATAAGTTGAAAGCGGGCAGAAAATACAAGTTAGGAAGATTGAATCCACAATCTTCAAGGACAGTGGAGTGTTGATAGGGAATAAGTTTATCTGCCACACCGTAATTTCATCCAGAAAAGTTTATTTAAGAGACACCTTTACGCTAAAAAATATTTCGTACTCAGCTGCTTATGAGTCTTAATATGTTATCGTCAAAACGAGGAATGTTGGAACTCAAACGACGACTGACTTGATCTTCGAAAATGATCGTTGTTCTTGGCGTCTTCATCTGGGCAAGCAAAAGATAAGGAACGCTTTCTCAAAACTTCCGTCATCCAGCCAGTGCAAAAAAAGCTCAAATATGAATTCAAATATGAACTTATGAAAGTATTTCTGTTTGTTTTAAATTATGTTTGCGCACTTTGCGCGGGTTCCTTTTTTATACTTTGCAGTACTTTCCACTTGGGAAGACCGGCTCTGATTCGTGGGCTTTTCTTGGGCCTGGATCCGGCTGCTTTTCTTTGAGGCCTACATGGGCGAGGGGAGAGGGATACGAGGCTCCGGAAAAGACTGCGAGCTTCTAATTTTTTGAGGCTTCTAATTTAAAATTATATTGTGTTTATGGCGTACGGTGACTGTGAGTGTGTATGCAAATCTTGTGCCATTTGATCAGTGGGGCCTATGCCATTTGATCACAGCTGCCAGTGGATCCGACGATTGGATCAGAGTTCGAGTATTTCGGGACTGTTCCCTGGTGGCGGAAATCGAATGAAGGGTGCGGCAGCGATCCGCTGACGATCGTTATCCGCGCTTCGCCGTATATCCGCTAAGCTGACGACTGTAATAATTCTAAGGTTTTTATAGAAAAGGCTTTTCTGTACCACAGGTGGAGTTTTTATGCTGTAATAAACTCTGATTGCGTAAATCTTTATTTTCTTTGCTATCCCCAAGCACGCTCTACTGCTCTTTATTCGATTAAACTTTTACTGTTCAAATAATTGAAATTTAAGTGAACAAATTATACGAAATCAAAAAATGAATGAGTCGGTAAACAGTTTTAGAAAAGATTATTAATCGGAATACTGGAATTCATCAACTTGACCGATTCGTAATTTAACAAGTGCAAAAAAGAATCGTATAAAAAGAATCTAAAAAAAATTCGTAAACGAGGTGAAGTGTCTTTTTCAGTTCAACGCTGCTGATCTTTTTTCGCTTCCGTACTCCATGGTTACGTAATCAACGGTTAGCTAGAAGTTTTCTTGTACTATTCTCTGTTACGTTTCAATTCTCTTTACAGGCATTCACTCGAGTAAGCGGCAAATTATTTAGCGACACTATAAAGTAACGAACAAACCGACGTGTAATATCCGTTTTCGATTAAGGAGGGCTTTATCGTCGACAAGAAGAAACGAGGTGAAGATAACTTGATGCTAGTAAGTTCGTCGACGTTTCTTTGATAAATGACAAAGTTATCGATTTGCGCGGCTCGTTTTCGTGAAAAATATCCCCGAAAACTGCCTGAAGCTCAAAAAAGTATTTTATTGTTCAGACGGGGCAATCCCTTGCTTTCGCAAACAACTTTTACCCGCCGGGACAAATTTAATTACTTATATTGTTACCGGATCGGTAAATATTTCACTTCAAGTTTTTAAATGGAGTTGTTGGTATTCCTTTACTGAAGCACAAAGTATCGAATTACGTATTTGTGAAGATAAAGACGTGATATTAGATACGATAGTATATGAGGATTTGGGAGATACTTTTTCACTCGATGATGCTTTAATTATTGAATGCCAAAAGTTGATGATGCAAAAATAATAAGAATTTATGCAGCTTGAGAAATTTTTTTATATGGCTATAAGTCAACGATATCTCAGTGTGCCTAAGGGAATCATGAGTTCAATTACCAAAAAGATAAAAACTCTTAATGTGCACGTCTATTCAACGGTTCATAGTTTTCTTCAACTTGCGCGAGTTGAAATTCTGCCTACAAAATTGTGTCAGAGAGAATCTATTAGGCAAATTTCAATGCAAAAGTTATTTTTTTACTTTTTTTATAAACTGAAAAACGAGCTCTATTGGTGCTGTGGGTATACATATCTGTACTTGAAATTCCGTGAAAAGCTTCTTCACTTTGATAAAAACTGAAGATAAAAATATATTACGAAGGCGGACGAAACTTTATTCAAGTTTACTTCGAGTTGCTCTTGATATTTCGTGATTGTATGGAAATATTTAAAAGTATCGAGAAACGAAAAATACATGGTTCGCACTGCTTTAACCGAAGGAAGCTATGGAATAAACATTTAATAACACTTTTCCGTGAAGCTCATCTTCTTCGTATCTGAAAGCCAATACTTGTTTCCGTTATCAGATTATGTGCTTAAAGGGACACATGATAAATGCCGATCACGTCGATGGTTTGACTGATGGGCAATTTGCATTTTTCTGCCTTTTTATATCCTTGCATAATCATATAATTGAATCATACGTTTTATTCAACTTTGAATTTCTTGAACAAAGTCCGGTAATAACTTTCCATGAAATAAGAAGAAAATATCTCGAAAAATATCTGTACATTTTACGCAAAATATAAAATCAGTTTTTTCTGTGATAAAACATTCGTAGCCGCAACTCCACGGACTTGAAAAGTAAAATATTGGGAGACTTCCGTAACGATAAAAAAGTGCTACAATATACGATCAAATCGGGAAAAGATTTCAGTGTTATACGAATACTATAGGTATACTGATATTTATACAAATTTTCGTCCTCTTGTACGTCCAACTGACACACTGCTATTTCTCTTTCCAACACAATTATGAATAAAATATCAGTATCCTTCATTTTCCTTCGCTTTGAATATCTTTCCTCGAAATCCATTCATTTGATTGGTCCTGAAATATCTTAAATCATTTTGTGAGGAGAAAAACTCAATTTTCTTTATTGCATCTCACGTTACTTGAAATAACGTTGAACGTCATCACGTTTCTAGATTCGTCACGCTTTATATTCGACTTCAGATTTCATTGCCAGATTTCAGTAGAAAATAGAAAATAGAAAAACAGGTGGCGAGCAAAATGAATCACGTGCCACAAATGTTCGCCAAAGCGAGATAGGAAATTGAGTGAAGAGTTGCCACGCTGTTTCGGAACAAAAAGTAGTGGATTTCGGTTAGATGGAATTTTTAAATCTCGCTGATTTATATTTATAGTAAAAAAGGATAGCCTTCGAAGTAAATGCATTCAGGAAATTTTCCGTGAGCGATAAATAAACCTCATCAAAGTGAGGATTACATTTTTTTGGAAAAAGTTAAAAATGATTATTCATCAACAACGTGTTCTATAAATTTTAGAATAACTTCGCAAACAGCTCCTACCGTCACACGATTATGATTCCGTGCGAATGAGCAAAACCGAAAGTCCATTATTAGAAGAAGTTTTGGAAACCAAAGTTTCTTTGCCAAGCTGTCAGAAGCATTACGTAACAGTACAATTTTTAGTTTAAAAATACAATAATTTTCAGAACCCAGAAGCCGAGAAGGCGTGGGATAATAAACCAAACTACTACAATAATTTTCAGAAAAACGTTGGTTGCATTTTTAAAAAGCATCCAAAGATTCTGATTCAGTATACATTTTGCTGAAACATGCATTTCAGAACCAAAGATTCAATTTAAATAAGAATAAGGTAACACGATTTCAAGTTTTTCAAACGTGATTTTTATTTGTAATTAAATTAAATTGCAATCAATTTTTTGGCAACGTTTTAAATGTTTAAACATCATCATCACTGAATGCTACCGTCATTTTGTTACTGTAAAAAAATAATCTAGGGCCCTCTTCTCTACAAGGCCAACATTATTTGTCATAGAATAAAACTTGTACTAGAAAAAAATGTTCCTCATCAGACGTTGACTTTAAAAATTGTCCGTACTCCCAAATACTGGTAAAAGCTCAACATCAAAGCGCAGAATCACTTTCGTTGCTCTGTAGATAACTTTTATTTGCAATTCTGAAAATTTCAATTTATCTTTCTAGTTTCTACATGTGAAGATCAAAGCGACAAAATGAAATCCAAGTTTCAGCCTTACGGTTTGTGCTCAAAGGTACTTGTAAGTGCTTCCAACCTTGCGTTTTCACCGTCACTATTGAAAAAACAAAATTGTCAGACGGAAAAAAAAGGTTGTACCTTTTTTCATTTGCTGCTAAATTTGCTCACTCTATTGATTTGTCAATACCTATTTTCCTCATAACCCGTTATAATTTTTATAAAAAATACGAGTCTTGAATGTGTTGCGAATAATGATTCAAAATTAATTATTAAAATTTCCACAGTAAATCGGATATTTAGTGTAATAAGGAGAATCAGTGATTGTTATACTCAGCATATCGATTGATTTATCAGTATATCAAAGACTCGTAGGTGGTACTGTCTTCCTAATAATAACTAATTCAATTATACTGCTCTCTTCGCTGCTCGACGAGCTTAATATCTGAACCCAGTGCGAATAATGGTCTATTACACAGTCAAACGTACATATAACAAGATTCTCTAGGGCTTATGCGGTAATTCCCAGATAAAGAAGCTTTCAACATTCTGATAGGATACAATTCTAACCAAAACAACAAAGGATCTTTTTCCTCAACAGCTATAAATTGTATCAATCACCATTGGAAACTCCCACTACAGCAAAAGTTCCGAACTTGATACTTCATTAACAGTTTCGTAAATTTACTGCCTAACTTTTGAAACTTAAATTGATACGGATAGTTTAGTTTCACTTATCATAATTTATTATTTTATGTACATTTACAAGAATAACACACAAAAACATGGTTTTTGCTTCTTTCTGAAGACTTACTTGTTCATGGCTCTTAATTATTCGTGAACCGTGTGTGAATAATGTACGACCTTCGTTTTATCACACATAAAATTTCCCCTCGGGTGTTCAGAAGTGTCTCGTTAGATATCGACGAGCATCGAGAACCAGACGAAGTGCGTGTTTCAAGGTTCGTCTGTGATCATTGTCCGTCATCCGTGTTTAATCGCCTCAAGATCTGTTCTTGAAAGTCCGACTTTGTACGACCCACTACGCCCTTGGGTAATATTGCTTCGTGTCAGTATTAATTCAAGTTTCATAATCGAATAAAGATATCGTCGTCGGTGAATCGAGCACATGACTCGAGGTTAAAAATTACTCGTTGACTTCTCATAAAATACGACGCGTTACAGTTAACCCTCTGCCGCTAAAAAATAATATTTCGCGGAGTCTAGATACAAAATTGCAGTTTTTAAATTTCCACCAATATGAAATATTCCATTGTAAATTTGTTTTCTGGCATCTTACATTTGTACTATGAATTATCGGGACAATAGTACGATTCTTTATCCAATGAATCGATAAAAAGCCGATAGATACAAAAGTAAAGTGAAGGAAAATCAAAAAAACCCAAAGTTCATTGTAGTTTTTACTCTACCTTCGAGCAATGTTTGGGATGATACGTTTTAAAGGGAACACAGAAAGAGGCGGGAAGAAAATAACGGATGGAGCTGCGTTGAATCTCTGCTTCACGCAAAAACACATTGAAATCTCGTATAATATAAAAAGAAAATGAAAACTTTTCCGACACAAATACATTTTCCATAACGAATATCTTATTTTTATTTGTTCGGTAAAAGATTGCACGAGAAAAAAACTTACCATCAATTCTTTTTTATACGCTTCGAGGTGAAATAAATTTTCCTTTCGGAGACATTAGATTACAAACTTGGCATTTTCACGAAATTTATACTTTGATTTTTTGATTTAAAGGAAAAGAAATGAACTGCAAATTGCGGTGTAAAAAGCTTTGGGTTCTCGTCATAATTCTTTACTGAGATGATTTTCACAAAGACAGGCGTCGTCTCTGCATGCTCGAGAAAGAAAGATTCTTATTCATTCAGAATGTGAAGTCTCTCCAGAGTCTCTGACCCCAAAACTCCTTAAATCGCGCTCTTGGACGGAAGTCCGTTAAGTCGTATCACCGACTCGTGGTACTATTCTCCTGCCTTACCCCAGTTTCCATTTTATGCAGCCGTCGTCAATCATACACATCATGTCACCAGCGAGTTAACATATTATACTCATGAATTCGCACAGCTCACTTCTAAAAGTAACAAGCTCCTTAAAATTGTTATCGATAAATAAATAAAAATCAAACTGCAAGAATTGAGAGAAAAACCGTTGAAACTTTCTTTCTAACAATTTTGTCCAGAGATTTTTTCAATACTGGGAGGATTTTAACGACTCACAAAAACCTGATTTTTATTGGCTCATTTATCGCGGGAATGAATTCACTAAAACGATCATTTCATCGTCTGTGTTAATCCTTCTATCGGACTCGTATTACGCTTCGTTTTGTAATATATGCCAATTATTTCAAAGCTGTAACAGGAGATTTAACAAGAAAATTGAATTTAAAAATTACATTGAAAATATTGCGAGTATTCTCTCTCGAAGCAATTAATTGAGCTTCGAACGTTGATTATTATTACCGTTCTCGTTACGGATACAAAAAAATTTTACGTAAAAATGGATTCACCTGACTGATGGAAGCATGGATACAGTACTCAAATCTGAATTATGCATCGTGAATATCTCGAGGAAGATTTGAAAGACGTTCAAAGACTTGAAAAGATAAACATAGGACAAAAAGCTTTTCTATAAAAAAGTTTTTCACCCGAACGTTTTTCCTTTACGCAGATTTTAAAGGGGAAAACTGGAGTGTTTGTTTAAGGAGAAAGTTTTCTCAAGGAATACTTATTGGAAAATTATTCCGATTCCTTCAAGAACAATCAATTAACGCCTAACAATGGGACTATAGGTGGTGCCTAACGGAGCTCAGAATTGTTAGATTTTAAACTATTTAGAGGCTTTCGGACCATCGCTTCAATATCCAGTTCATTATTCATGAAAAATCTTAATTTTACCATCTAAATGCATCCTGCGCTTCGACTGAATCGTTACTGAAGTTCGTGACGCTCGCATTGTGGAGGGGTAATTTCTGACATAATAAAGCCATTCGAGCTTAATCTTCCCCGCACCCTCATTTATGTCCTCTATCTTTCTTACTCGGCCAACTTTATAGTCACTCTCAGAGCTGAACTGTCGACTTATATGATGCATACAAAATAAGACAAGTGTTCATTAAGTGTGACTAAAATGAATTTTTCCTCTCGCTCATTCGATTTTCGCAGGAAAAAAATTGAAAACAGCGAATGTTCAATTACGTGAACGATCGTTTCAGTTTGTCTGGTAAAAATAAGTTGATTTCAAACGAGCGAAATAACTTTGTGTCAATTTTGAACGACGTTATATCGTGATGTGGTTATTTAATAAACTTCTATGGCCCAGCGAGAACGAAACTATTGTTCCCGCTCGACAGTAATGCAACGCATGGTTTACGATAGCGTTGAGTTTTTCATTTAATTTAACGACGTTATGATACAAAAAGTAGGTATATACAACGGTAAAAAGAGTATTCAGTTTATGCTGTATTTTAAGAAGTCTTTTTTTACGGGGCACTTCGCCTTGACGTAAATTAAACTTCGCCATAGACAAAGAAAAAATCTAAATAAATAATTCAAGAAAGAGAACTGTCCTAACTTTGAAGCGGCGACCTGCACTCTGCGATTCACACAAGCTGGGTATATTTTAGCATTTTCTTCAACATTATTTCAAGCAACTACCAAGTTTAATTCGCGACCAGAAAAAGGCTCGTTTATCTGTTAACACTCTCGACTATAAATATGGTCGAAAAAAAATATTTTTCTGTGGTTAACAGTTTGCGTTTAATTAAGAAAAGTAATTTAACAATATTATTTAGGTTGCTGCAAGGATTTCTTCAACAATATTATTATATGATGTGAGAAATTCAATTATTAATGCTACAAGCGAAAACTAGATTTTAACTCGATAAAAAGAAGGAAAACATGCGAATAACATTTTTCAATTTTCTGTTACAGTGCACAAGAAGCAAAGCCTCAAATCGTTGCTGTACCATGCATACGTCTCTCAAAGCATCAATGAGAGGAGCACAGGAAAGGTCGTTGGTCCACACCTCTGAGGTTGTGATCGATGAATCTCGGAGCTCGACATTTGCGGGCCCGGAAATTTGTCGAAGTATACGACCCGGTGCGCTTCCGCGATAAAATTTACATGAGAGTATGGGCAAGGAGAATGAATGTTTTGCGCTCCGGACGGAAAACAGTTAAGGAACTCGATCCCTACGTGGTTAGGCATCCCGTTTAGCCACGAATCAGGGCACCGTGACCCCAGAACCAGCCGCAAAAGGATGGTAGAGCACAAGCAGACGATTCTGCACGCGCCAGCACTCAGCAACAGCAGCTGCTGGCGAGCTGGCGCCTCAACGCTGACATGGACCAATCCCGGAATCGGAGAGTTTCTGCGCGCTACCATTATTCTCGTTCTTAGTCTTGGGATACTGCTCGCGAACCTTCTTGTGATCTGCGTTATTAACAGTCGTCGCTACAGCAAATACATCCACGCACAGGTACGATGATCTAAAAATGGCCTTTCTTTGAAAAACAGACATTTTATATTGGGCCATTTAAAGACAACCTTTTCCTGGATGAATGACATACGATGTCATGAAATTGAAAATAGGACGAATTCAGGTCTTTGTCTCGTTATCACTGTAAGAATTATATAAAAGTTATCTTTAAGGTTGATTTTTAATTTTGCTCCCTACTCCGAGATTTCGATTCTCCGGTTATACTTTTCCGCTTTCCGCTCCGCGACTCTTTCGGAACCAAGTTTTCTAACTTTTTTACTGCTCGCTCGATGACTCATGAATATGCAAGTATTCAACAGCCTACTAAATACATTTAAATGCATCAACAAGCCTCAAAAGTACTTCCGACACTTTCATGAAGAGTTCTAAAGAGAATGCAGAGAATGCCAAACCAGAATTGAAGATAATTTCTGTCCTGTTTGTAAATTGAGTTAAAAAGTTATAAGTGGAGGGAGACAAAATTATCTTTATACTTTGAAATATAAATTTACATGATTTATGCGAGTACGAAATATCTTGGAGGAGTTAAATCATTTATAATTAACGGAGTTATATTTTTTCAGCCTAGATATCTTTTAACCAGTCTTGCAAGCAACGATCTCGCCATTGGACTTTTGGTAACCCCTTTTGGCTTTCTTCCGGCTATTTATGGATGTTGGCCCTTTGGCGAAGTTGTCTGTCAAATACAGGTACTGTCTAGTGTTCAAAAATGATTTATTTATTTCATATATTTCCAAAGAAACGTTGGAGATTAAAGATACCGTAAACTAGGGCGAAAATAATTACTTTTCAAGTTCAAACTAATATAAAAGCACATCAGTTTGATGGGAAAAAGTGTTGATGCCGCAAAAATGTACGAGTCTTCGGCTCAACTTTCGATAAACGAAATTAAAATCTTAAGAGTCATAAATTTGGGGTGGTTTGTGAGCAAAAATACATTTTCGACTTTGTTCAGACACTTTTATCAATAATAACTGTTTATAATATGTAGAAATGTACTTGAACTTTTATTGGATTAATAAATGTACACAAATCCACATTAATAAGTTTTACATGCACGACTTTAATAATCTTCACCGGTTGAAAAGTCCATGGGAAAAAGGGGCTGTGTGCAGAAAAGCAAAATGTTTACAGGAATAACGTATTTCAGAAGTTATTAGACTCACCACGACTGAATCAATAACATTTTTGAATATTTGCCATGTCGATTTTGTGCATTCAATCTCAATTTCCATATGAATTTTATTACATTAATTTAAATTCACGAAAACTTAAATTTCATAGAAAGTGAAATACAGCAACTTTGTTCCCTTTTTTATTGTAGAATTGTGAAGAAAAATTTGCTTATATTCGTGAACTCTCCTATTGACAATCGGAGAATATAAAGGAAGAACAACAAATGCGGCTTTTCAAATTTGATTCAGTGACTATTTACGAAGTTATTATTTTCATGATTTAATTTACTCTATTTTCTTAGTCGACTTATTTCGTATTTTAAACTTTCTCAACACGTGAAAAATATAGCGGTGGTTGATATAGACGAAGTGACAAACCAAGTGGTTTCTTTCATTCCATCACCGATATTCCTCGACACATCACATTTACATTGCTAAAAATATGAGTGCCGTAAAGAAAACCAATAAAATATGTATCAAAAGCCAAGTAGCCTATGATTGATGTACATATTAAATTTACCTTATGATTCTAAAACTTCGTTTTATTGTGAAAACTTAAGTTACTGACTTACAAATATTTGAAGATGACTGTCTCGGAAAATATTAAATTCAAAATATTGTTTCATATCGTTCCTATTACTCCTTTCCTTTAGTGGAGTTTCAATCAAATTCACCACTTTGGTTCGATTCATTTTATCTTACGGTACGTGACATTATTATCCGAGAAGTTTTCTATTTGAGAACAGTACAACGAATTATACATTTGAATTAATTATGGATAAAGTTTCAAATGATGACTATTGAATATCTATATATTTCCGTGTGAATGAGACAATCAATACTTGCATTCTAATAAATTTTATCATGAAACAAACTGCAAGTGTCACACAACTACTGAAAGATTATGCGGACATTACAATAAACTTGATTCGTATCAAATGTCCAATGTAAATCCAACTAGAAAAAGAATTTCTCTGTTGTCCCGAGTATCTTTGGATTGTACGAATAGTAAAATTTGCACAACCAGAGGGATGCGTGCAGCTAATTGGAAATCAGCTTAGTTTGTAACAGTATACAGCTTACACGCATACAACAAGATCACAGATAATGGACATGTGATGTAATGTATAATTAAGTAGACGCATGAAATTAGATGCGACAAAAACCCAATGTTTTTCCTTGGAACAAGTAAGAGTGATACCTAAATTGATAAAATGTATGTCGAAACATCATCATCAGCGCACATGGATGAATTTTCAGCAACATGCATCGACGAATTTCGGAAACATTCTGCTTCGTCTTCTTTTAAAATTTCTTTCTTCACCGAAGCGTGAGATCGCAACTTTTGGCCTTTTTTGAGCTAAGCACTTACGCTAAGGAAATTGCCGTTAGGAACTCGAGGTACTTCCGACACTCGTTCCACGGAGTCTGTGGGACATTATCGAGTTCCTTGCGATAATCTCGGAAACTCTCGGAGCCAGAAGCCGTGATTTGTGGCAGCGTATTTCTTGATTTTCAGCCGACTACCAGCAAGGCGGCACGGCCTCTTGCACGTTTGTCTCTCTGAAGTTATATTAGTTCCTTCATAACTCAGATTCGTACATTATGCTAGCGTCTACTGTCCTCGAAACCTCTGTCTTAATGCGCAAGTAATACTTTCCTGAGAAACACTTCCGAGATTGCATTTTTTCTCGGATGCGTGTTGGTGGATATATTTCCTCATTTTTCGAAAATATGAAGTTCTATTCCCTTGTGTCATTACGAGTGCTCAATTTGCGAGAAAATTCTAGTAAGATTTCTTCTTTTTAATTACATTGCGATCCGACTTATAACTCATTTAATGAGCGTGTACAATCTCAGATGCAAGCCTTGTGCAGCGTTGCTACAAAAAGCGAAAAACGCTTCCGTTATTTTTAAAAACGAAATGTTTTTTTAACTCATAGAGTGTTGAATCAGGTAGCTAATGATGAAAAGACAGTGCTTGGATGACGGTTCTTTGTTTGCAAGCAGAAACAAAAATCTTGTCTCCTCGCAACGCAAGGTTTGCCTTAGATATTGTGAACCCACATTTATTATTCCAACATCGGAAACAGGAGGTAGTTTTCCAATAAAGTTGGTTCACAAGTTTTGTTTTTTATGGATGTATGTACAGTGTACGAACACTTCAAAGATTCCACTCTGTATATTCTACCAGATAGGTTTAATGCTAAAGTTTTCTTTGTTTTTGAATAAAACATCGGAAAACATTTTCATTGCCAAAGAGCATTTTTGAAGTTATGTTAACTCCTGAATTTGTCAGTCCTTACAATAAGTGTACAGAATAAATGTTACTTTATACAATTGTTGATAATTGTACGTTGTAACATTATTCGTGGACTGTTTTTTTGTACAGGATTATTCCCAAATCGATTGCAAAAGACTAGGCATACAATAATCTCGGAAAGTAATTCATTACTCCTGATCATATCTGTTCATGCCTGATCAGATCTGTATCTCGCCTGATTAGCTAAAATGAGGCCTGATCAAGCACAAACTTCGTACCTACCTAATCAGGCCTGAACATGTCTAGTTTTTCAAACTATTATTCAAACGCATGTTTCGAATCGGCATAATCGGGCGTGATTAGACGAGATCAGGCTTAATCAGACCTGAAAATGAATTCTAAATGAAAATGACTGCGAATGGAGCACGAAAGGCACGAAAGGCACAGTTTTACGAGAGATTCTATGTCAGTATCTTTGAAGTGTATGCATTGTACGTGCATCGCGACTTTGTATCGCAAGTTTCCAGAAGCTTTAGAATTCACGTCAATAAAACGTCGAACATACCGTGCTCAAGTATCTCTCGGCTAGTCAAGGTTAATCGATAAAAGAGTAACATCTTCATGCTGAGCCAGAAAACTGCAACGACAAGCCACAATTTTACTCTCCGATGTGCGTTTTTTTGCATTAGTTATTATTTCGCGGAGTAAAAACACTTTTTCTTATTTTCCAGCGCGACGTGAAAAATCGATTTTCATGCGCGCCCCGATACCATAAAGAAAGTCATCTAATGCTAGATTTCCACACTTTCCTACGGAAATTCATTTGATAGATTCGATCCTGAGGGTGAAACTTTTCAACTTCACTTTTCCATATTTCGTGAAATATGGACGTTGCAATATGATTGCGTTATTATATGAGCTTACACTTGGAGTTACAACCGTGACTCTCAGAGAAAAAACGCGACAACGTAGTTAGAAAACATATCACTTTGTCGCGTTTTTTCTCTGAGCGTCACAACTGAGAGTTAATTGTCATTAAAAATGCGAGATGGTTTCGCCGGAATATACTACAAGTCAAAATTGTATCCGAAACAACAAATCATTCGGTATGCTAGTATTCAAACTACATATTATACAGTCTCAATTGCGCCATTCTCACTTCCTTATTGGTATCACGAGCTTTCACACATTTCCACCACCTTTCAATTTACTGTGAAGACTGATTTTGAGAAATGCATTGAAATTTACGTGTGATAATTGGCTTTTGGGGATCTCAAGAGAACTTTGTTACGAAAGCCGACCAAGTAACAAAAACGCTTCCTGTGACTGAACTCGACAGTTTCTGCAAGATGTAAGGAATTCAATTGTAAAGACGGAGTTCCATTGAAGACAATGGAATTTCCTTTGCCAGCATTATCTGTACAAGTTTGATTTCGTAGCTGCCAATAGATCACCCATTGCACTATTCGTCGTAGACTTGTTATTAGATGCAAACACTCAGTGCGATGAACCTTATTTTCGGTTCAGTAAGCAACATCTACAACTTAAATACGAAACAGTTGCGAAGCTATAAGGAAACTTCACTAAATCAACGCGCAAAGTTTCTATCATGCAAAACTGATGCTTCTATGTCAAAGTATAATTATTACAATCGGATCTACCAAATTTCGCTGAGTAATACAACGTTGACGAGATTTGTTATGCACTGGCAAAAAGCACTTTCTTATTTCATCCACATTCATTTGAATAATGAATTATTATTGAAAATAACGAGATATACGGAAAAGGAAATGAAATGTGCTAATTGGAATGAATGGGCAAATACATTTGTAGATAAACAAATTGATGGAGTAGTAAATAAATAGTGTAGAAATTTAAAAAAAAATTATGTCTTGACTAATTTGATTAATACAATATTCATATCAAATTACTATTCAATTCCAACGAAGCTAATCATTAATATACGGCAATTCAATCAAAATTCGTTTTTATTCTAGTTTGATTCGAATCTTAATATTATACTCATACTCAAAAGCATTCATTCATTGATGTTATTATTCATTCCATTCATGTATGTAATATAATTCTTTCCTTCTATGAATAATCATACTCTTTAGTTCATTATCTAAGATTGCTTATTATTTTCTCAGCGTTATTTCCGGAACAATAGTAATAGAACTAAACAATTTCATTATTCTGTACAGAAGTATACTCAAGAGAAATTCAGGCTGGTTCAAAACCAAGATAGAAAAGTGTAAAAAAGTACCCGAACTCCACGTATTTAATTGTAGGAACAAAAAGGGTAAAACAGTTCATTTCAAGCACTTTCTAGATTTTTTTCAAGTCGCTTTTTCTCTACAATTGCTCTGGGTGTTTCGTAAGCTCGGTTGTAATCTCCGGCATTATGATACGGGTCCGGAAAATATCTACAACCTTGAGCGGAAAAGGAAGGAGGAAGGCTGCATGCCAAGATGTTCCGCTGGACCCAAGGTTGGGAAGTCGACATGGGAACTGTCGTTGGTAAGCCCGCGTGCCTGAGTGTTGCAATCTCATCTCCTCCACTGAGTTGGTTAGAGCTCTACATCGAATAAACCTCTTGAACAGTGAATACGACGATTCACGTGTTTTCATTTCCAAATTTCGTGGCTTAGGTCATGCAAGGAAATGTTCGTCTTGAATCACACTGGAATCACGCTTTAACTAAAGATTCCGCTGAGTTGACACAATTCGTTTCGATTTGCGCTATAAATTAAAAAGGAAGTGGCGAAATGTAAAGAAATGTTTTAAAAGGTTGCAAATCAAATTCATACTTTGTCACTAGCATCACTTTTTTATTTATTTGAGAGGCGAATAAAATGCATCGCAATCGAATTTCACTACAAATGGAATCTCATAAATTCCGGAAGTCCTGATTCTAACGCGGAATCGAATTTCTGATTGATCTCGCTTGAGCCCCAGAGTCTTAAACAGGGCTGTAAGTTCATTTGCAGTTGTCATATTAGGTGAAGGTCTCCTTTGCGAAAGGAAACTAGGCCAGGCCAGTCCTGGTTCTCGAGATTATCAGCGTTTTTCCTGGCGATATGCCAACGGTCACCATAGTAACCATCTTAAATGTCCCACAGTCCTTATTTATAGATTTGCCAATGATTCTGATTCACCATCGTCGTTTGCTTTGTTACATATGAACGCACTTTAGACAGTGTTCTGATCATTGTAATGCTCATGATTCTTTTGTGCTTTAGAATTAACTTCGAAAATATTCTTTTATAAATGCGAAGAAAAACTTGGAATTTTCAATATTTTTAATTACGGAATTGTTCTTAACGAGTTGTGATAGATAAATTACTAATAACGCGATTCCTGAATTACGAGTTGAAAAAATCATACCTAGTATGTTTTAACTTTGCACCTGATGCGCAATTAAGCTGTTCATGCAGTGATCTCTGGGCTACTTTTTCATTCGCGTTAACGGTGCTGTAATCTATTTCACATTATGCAGGGCCAAATTTACGCCCGAACAAAGCTCCACGGATAATTTTGAGCGACCAGTTGGAAAATGTTTAATTTATTCTCAAATGGGGACGAGCAAAAATTTCGTCCCAAGTATGTAAATTTCACAAGTAGAAAGAGTCGAAAGACAAATGAATATTCTGCATATACATATGAATGCATAATGACTTCGTCTCACTTCACGAAATATTCATGTGCACTGTAGAACGTACAAAGTTTCAACGAACAAACGTAACCGAATGATCGAATGGATACTTGCATTCTTAATGTGGAATGCAATCAGAGTTTTATTCCATGTACAACCCAACATTTGAGGCTAATTAAAGCAAATTTCAAAGAAAAGGTTACAATTTTTACTTGGAGAATAAATTCACGAAAAATATTGCGTTAGACATTAATTTTTGTTGAACTTTTGAAAGCTCGACGAAATGTAATGTTGGTTAGAACGGCAAATTTGGTTACGCATAAAAGGAGAAACATTACCTTTGATGTCGGAGTGTAGTAAGGAAAATGACCAAAGGCATAGTAGTAGAATCGTGATATGGTCAGACTCGCAAATAATGAACTTTAGTATTACAATCAAGCATTCGTTAAAATCCTCCTTTGAACGTTTAAAGTGATTTTGATCTTTTCCGTTAAAATGAATTCGCAATAATTTAGTCGTACACAATTTATAAAAATTTTCAAGAAAATAATTGCATTAAAAAAATGTAGCCGTACACATTTAGTTAGTTCTCCATTACTTTATTATGGCTTTTCGTATTGTTTTTGTATTTTATTTTCGTTGCTGTTGTTTTTATTTTCGTCGTTCTCTAACCATTTCGAATTATTATTCTCGCATCGCTCGCTCCGCTACCGATTCATTTGATCAATACGACATATTATATTATATGACATTTTGTACCATCGAAAATTTCGTTATTGACTAATAGTTGATGATTCTTCCAATTATAAAAAATTGTAGTTATCGAGAAACTTAGAAATTATATTTTTCTGATTAATGCCCTCACACAAGAAAACTCTTAACTTCGATGATTAACCATAGAAAGTTGAAAGTTAACTTTTTTTAGAGTTGTTGGTGGGAACTTTAATTTTTGATGATGAACCCTTAACTTTTAATGGTTGAGTTCCAACAACTTGATGCTTACCATGAAAATTTGATGACAACCATCAACTCTTGATGGTTGTTTCCAAAATTTGATAGTTACAATGAAGTCTTGTTATCGCATCAACTTGCCCGATTTATTTCGAAAATTTGATATGACCATAAAAATTGCATTAAAATTTTCATGATGGGAAATATGTTTTGTTCCTTTTGCTTAATATGATTTCGGAATTAGACTTTCGTCAACAAATTTAATTAATCCCGAAATCAATCAATAAATCAGTTGGGTGAACGACATAACCATGAAATAGTTTATGGTTTTTTTAATGGTTTTGACAGTTTTTTTTACGTAAGAGTGCTCAATCATTCTTGTATAAGATTACCGTGGTTGGTTTACTTTTAATAAATTTTTTTATCAAAGTCACACACATCGAAGTACTGCTTGACACTCTTCTCTTCGTGTTTCAGGCACTTCTCAGAGGTGCACTCACTCAGCAAAGTGCTGTCATCCTCGTTTGCATGGCGATCGACCGCTACGTCTGCATGTTACATCCCCATCATTATCACAAACATTCATCAAAGAAGGTAAGCTTTTACTTATATTATAGACGATCGACAACGCATTTTTTCTTCTACATTTTCCTTAACAACTTACATTAATTGTTTCGATAATTATGAAAGTTGCAACTAAGTCTAAATTATTCAACAGACCAAATGACTTCAAATACGGCTTTGAGAGAATCTTAAATTATTCAGTTGCAAATTCAAGAAATTGAATAAATGTGAGCTGTAGAAGTTTCTTTGGCACTCGTTTAAAAGGTTTATGAATATGTATGAGCAACGAAATTAAGTGAACAAAATTCGATACAGGTGATTTTATTTTTGTATTCCTATCGCTAACATTTCTCTGCTGAATTCTCTTTGTCAGTATCACACTCAGTAACGTAGTATTCGTGTTATTTATATCATTGAAATTTGCGGTTACTGCACAGTTCACGAGCCCGGCACGACGTCAAAAGTTATTGTATTGACGTCGAATGTTGTAAATATAAATATTCATGAAATCGTTTCAAATTCTCGACGAAACAATCGCTATTTAATTTGAAACAAAAGTTGAATTAGAATTATGATTTCAAAGATTTATTGTTTATATCAAATGCCGATACGAATGAAAGTCGTAGGCAATAGTGATACTTTAGCAGTGTATAATAAATATAATTGGTCGCGATATTGCTCCGGATTACCTGCACACACAAGAGTCATAACATAACGTACTCGTTGGTAACAGTAGAAATCGACGCATTGTACGTGGCAAGGTCTGCCGCTGACAGAACAAAATATATGCTGTGCGTAAGCGAAAACCAGTTCTCATTTCACATCGAGTGTTTCTAGATTCGAACATTTCCCAAGAATTTTTCCGAAAGGAAAATTCGGAGTATCAGGTAAAAAACTATTCTTAAAAGAGTTTTTTGTGGAAAGATATTACAGAGACGAATTATGGATTGTGAAGTGTGGAAAGAGCAATGTCGTTAATAACATTACATTGGACTTTTTACACACATTTCTGTGATGGCCTTAATTATCCTTTGTGCTGAAAATTTCTTAGGTAATCATACTTAAAGCAATCTCAGTAACGATTTCAGTGTAAATTGACGGTGCAATGAAGATTTTAAATTACATTCATTGAGTTAACAAATGCCCTCTTTGCTCTTTACGATGAGCTAATTTCAAAGGAATTTGGAAACGTTTTGTTTGAAATGCAGGGATGCAAAACTATTTATATAAAGACTTATTTAAAGATAGACTCTTCGACCCAATAATCACACGATATCTGAGATTTTTCAGGTTTTTCCTCGCAATCTCGTACTCTTCATTTACCTCTCGTTGTCTTTTACACGTTGAGACTGCAAAATACTTCACTGGGATTTCTTTTTTCCTCACGTCCCGTTGAGCTTTTTGAATGCTTTTTCACGTGCGGACGATTTTTATTACCTTCTTAAAAACCTCTCCTATAAAAATTGTTGAAATTTAAAGCTTCAATTATCATGTAATCCTTTAAGGGGTTACATACAGTTGTAGTGGGCCAAATTCAAGAATTTTTTTTCCACCTAAAATGCATATTTGAATACAAAACGAAATGCCATTCAATAGTACAAGTATATCGAGCTACACATTTTAATTTTCTTGTTAAAATAGATTGAAAAAAGGGCGAGATACAGCAAATCTCCGGAATTTTTTTTGTTTTTCGGTGCACACGATAACTTGAGATCCTCTTATCTGAAAAATACGAGTAAAAGAATTCTGTTAGTAGACATCAACATCTGCCGAATGAACGCAGGATTTTTTTCCGATAAAAACTTGATTTCATGAAGAAAAAACAAGAATTTTGAGAAGCAAAAAAAGTGACTTTTCAGTTTTTCCACTCCCATTTTCGTAAAAATTGGAATTCAAAAAAATCTTTCGTTCATTCAGCAGATGTTGGTGTCTACTAACTGAATCCTTTTACTCGTATTTTTCAGATGAAAAGATGTCAAGTTATCGTGTGCACCGAAAAAAAAAAAATTTCGGAGATTTGCTGTATCTCGCCCTGTTTTAAATCTATTTTAACAAAACAATTGAAATGAGTAGTTAGATACTTGTACTATTAAATGACATTTCGGTTTGTACTCGGATATTAATTTTAAGAATAAAAAAAAATTCTTGAATTTGGCCCACTACAACCGCATGTAACTCCTTACAGCGAGAAGAGAGAAATTTTCTAAACTATTTCAAGTGTTTGATGAAATCGAATGATTTCTACTTCTATGCCATTTTTAAGATGGCTTTTAAAAGGCAAAAATCTCGTTACGATTGCTGTTGAAGACTACGTACAGAAAAAATGTTTCCTGAAACTATCAATTCTATTGTAAACAATTCATTGATTCAAAGCAGAACCGACAGAAGATGAGTTTCGGTAGATTGTTAGTTTTTAATTGAGGCATGCTTTTATAAAGTTAACTTGAATGAGTGACTGAGTTTCTATTCAAAAGCGCAACAATAGATCCATTTTTGCATGCAACCATTCGTATTCTAATGAACGACTACACAATTTATACAACCTTTTGCACGCAGGACTGAAAACTATCGACCAAAAAACACGTCAATCTCGAGTACGACAAGGCAGCTTTTCTGAATTGCTGATCTATCAACGCTCGCTGCATGAGGGCGTTTCAATTCTTGCGGATTGTCATTTTTTACTCTCACGAGTTAAATCGCGCGTTCACGTTAACACGTGTGCTTTCACAGAAGCACTATGTACGCTGCTGCATCGTAAACATCTCGAGGGTTTGAAACAAATCTACGTTCTGAAGTGTTTTATAGATACACAAGACGAAATTGAATCACATGATTGAAGCGAACAATGAGCGCAAAAAACGAAAATAAAAAAGTTATCACTTATTTTTCGATTGAAAAATTGAATTTGCTTCATGTTGTTTTCATAGCATGATAAAGTTTTTTCCCTTTTTAGAGAGAGAAAAATGTACATGCAAGAGTGAATGTCAATGAACAATTGTGGCTGCAGTGAAGCATTATAAGGAAACTCGAGTTAAATGGCTAAATCATTGGGATATATTGGGTAAATTGAATTGTTTAATGGAGGGGGAGGGAGCAGGCGGGACTTTCGGACGATGATACAAGAGAAGTCACATGTACAAGCGAGTGCGTGCATGTACGCCGCGAAGACGTACTCTTTTCACTGAGTTTGTCAAGTTCTCTTAACCATTCAGCTGCCTCATTCGAGTCGACTATTGTCGTCGACAAATTGCCGATGAGCTCCACGGTGGAAAATGTAGCTTATCGATTTCTGCGCTCACGTGGCTCTTTATTTGTCGGAAGCAAATTTACGATATGGTCTTCATGTACATTTGATATTTCATGACGGAACTCAAACATATCAATAGGCGAATTTGTTTGGTCGCAAATGGAGTAGTAGCACTGAAATATCGCTATTTGTAATGAACGATGACGACGCACGCAATGTACGCGGCAACAAATTCATTTGAGATCGAATACGAGAATAATGATGGACGTTCTGTTCACGAAAGGGGCTGACCGCTTTAAATCGAGAAAGTTGTAGTACTCAATAGGTAACTTCCCTGTTTGAATTAATTGCATAATAAGGAAGCATATTTTTAATTACGTGATTGCTTTTTTGTCTTTCTTTGTATTTTAAAATCTCGTATTTGTTGAATGAAGGAAATGAACAAAATTTTCAATGTTTTTGATACTATTGATTTACCAGAGGGTAAAGTAAGGGAAAGAAGCTAAATTACCTCAGCCAATTTGATAGCACGGGCAAATCTCTTTCATTACGCGAACAACCCATTTCGACCGATATTGAAATTAGAATAAAAATGGTAACTCGAACCGACATTGGAATCTGTTCTTTTATCAATCTCTTTATTCGATTGCCTTCTGAATCAGAATCTGCAATGAAAAAACTATTACGAGAATCCGTGAAAGGTGCAAAGTTTATAATACAAAGTGATCCAGCTTGTGTAATAAAGACTTTTAAAAGATAAATTACAGTGAAAAAGTAATGAAAGAATTGAAAAGAATACATTTTTTATGCGTTTTAATTTCATCGTAGAGTCTTTTTTATCTTGCTAGATAAATATAATGAATGAAACAAGGGCGGCTGCATACGTAAGCGATACTAAATGTAAATTGATTGAGAAATCGCGTCACCTTCACTTAATTATTAGTTGCCAAAACCCGCTGTAAGTCACGTAATTTGGAAAGTTTCGCGTATGTATATTGTATCTCAAATCCCCGAAGATCATAAGGTTAGATTAATGTGAAGCTTTAACGAGTTTTAGATTACTTGCACGTATCGATATTAAACAAAACAAATTCTCTTTTCATACTGTTTTATCGCGTTTTTATTCAGTGCATCTCAATTCATCATCCCTTTTGTGCTCTTTCAATTGTATTTTTATTGAAAAAAGTCTTAAAATATTTAATATGATCAATTTTTAACTTTGTAAACTCAGAAATAACAATAAATTTTACGAGGCGAATAATGATGTGTTGACGGAAAATTGATTTTATTCGCATTCACATCATTGTAAAACATGAAAGATAAGCTGACTCTCGTTAATTTTTTGCTCTATCCATACATTTATTTGATCTCCGAAAATCGACGATCTTCCAAAACGAATAGTGGAGTATCTTATCTCGTAGATACTTAACGTAGGGAAACTCTACGTCGTAAACTGAGTTCCCCATAAAAGCTCCAAGGAAGTTACGACTTTTGCGACTCTATCTTATACAGTAGTGATGAGTTTTCACAGTACTTTTTCATGTGTTTCCATTTTTTATTCAGGATTTCATGGAACAAAATAATAGTTCTAGCTGAAGTTGCAGTTTCACAAAATGTCACCGGAATTTTATATTCCACCGAAAAAACGAGCAGCCATATAATATTCAAAAGATACGAGTTATTACGTACAAATTTTTTAAACGAGTGGCAAACAATTTATTCAATAAACATTAAAACAATAATTTCATCAAATCTGTAACTGAAAATACGTTTAAGTAAATAAAATTATTAATTTCATAATGTGAATTAATCTGTACAAAGAAAAACGTACAGTTGAAAAGATTCCATTTAAAATAAATCCAGAGGGAGAGAAACTCGCGCATTTGCGGTTGTATGCTTCCAGATGATGAGAAAAGCTTTATTTCTTTATATTAAAAAATGTTCTAAAAACTTTTTTCTAGCTCAAAGCATTTAACATTTGAACGTACCACATTTTTAATGGATTATGCAAATGAAACTAATAATATGGTACTCTTTCTGTTCTGTGTACATGTACATATAAGTTTGATGTCTTATATCCAGAAACTGTGATTAAACGATCTTTTTGTGTGTATGTTGACACAGTATTACATGCGGCAGGGTTGCGTGGCTGTAATCTCGACAACGTGGATAGCGAGTGTCACGATTTTTGGGGCACTGGTGCTCCCTAAAGGTGGATATTATTACAATGGGTCTGGTCTACTAGCCTGCGACCCTTTCTTCTCTAGAGCTTCCTTTAGGTATAGAATTCATGTGAATTCCATGATTGATAATAATCAAACAAAATCGATTTGATCACCCCTAAATGCTTTCATCACATTTTCGTTCATATGAAATCAGATATACGTTTCATCAATAAATTTCCATTAATTTTGTGACATGATCATATATTTATGACATCATATTCATTATAATGTTGTTACACATAAAATATTTGTAACAAAGTTCTTTTATTACTTAATATCATTAAAAAACATTTTCTACGATACATAATTAATTTTTTTTAGAATTTTAGCCTGTTGCTGGTTTTATTTTCCGACTACTATGGTGCTCATGTACTGTTATGGATCAGCTTTTCACGTGAACAAATTACGCCTAAAGAGAGTTGTTTGCGTCAATACACCGGAAGTCATTACTGGTGGCCACATCGAGAGGGTGAGTGCATTTTATACATTTATCGATTCATGTTTTCATTCGAAAGAACGATGAATCTTCATGTTTCAATTCCTCTGTTTTCGAAATCGAATACTTGCATCCTTTATTTTTTGGAGAACTTTGTTCAATGTGAAAGATTTAAAATCAATTAATGCCATCTAAAAACTTGAAAAACTATCAAACTTTTCTTTTATGTTCTATTTTTGCTACTAAGCCCAGAAAACGTTGTAGCTTCAGCTTGAATTTAATTAACTGAAGCAAAGCTGCGAATAAATCGCATCTGTGTCACTCGAAAAGGTGCCACTTTAAAAAAAATCACTTACTCCTCGTTGCAATGAAAAATCTTTTCTCATTTTATGGAACTTTGAAGCTTTTAACTTTGTCGGTCGGATTCTCAATGCAATTTACTTGCTTTCAAATATCGTGTGTAATTTATTTCATTCTTACAAAATTTGCATAAATTCGCATATTCAAATCGAGTTCTTAACATTTCCCGCGCAATATTGTCTATTACGGCTCGCATTAATCATGAATGTTCCGGAAGTCAATACTTATAATGGTTCCAATAAAAAATTTCTTCGGAGTTTCATCTTGGTAGTTCTATTTTATGAGAAGTTGAGATAAATTGACGTATATTGGATTAATTATACGACGCGAATCAGTAGGTTAAAGCGTTTTTGTAATCCGCACCTATTTTTGGAATCGGTAGATTAAATCTAATGTGCCGGGAATGCTCACTGTCTCAAAACATTGCTAAAGATTAATCTCATTATAAATCTCATTAGAAATTCGGTGATCATTTGCAATGATCTCGACTGAGCTTGGCTGATGGATATGTTTTTTTTTGTAATACTTGGGCAAACTCTTTTTTTCTCGACATCAAAATTTACATTTCAAATGTTTTTTTGGGGGGTTTATAATATACGAAATATAAAATTTACAATGTTTATTAATAATTGTAATAGAAAAAAAAAGAAACTACAACAGGTAGGGTTCCCAAGCGGTCACCCATCCAAGTACTAACTACCCCCAACATTAGCCACTTTTAATCGTACATCACCGAGAAAATATTAGGTACAATTCACATTAATTTTTCGCTTATGAAGAGTTCTGATTGGCTGTACTAATAGAAAACTTGACTCTGAAACTTATCTCATTATTAAATAAGGAAAAGAAAAAAGAAATGCGAGGTGGTTTATAAAGTGTTTTTTTTTATGTATGCGATTTCTTCTAAGTATAAACTGTGATCAAAGTTTCAATGTTATTCATCATTTGTTTGAAATAAATCATTGAACATGGATACACTAGAACAAAAAAAGAACCGAAATGGAGAACATGAAAATGAATCGCGGCGAATATAAAAAAACGTTTAATTTTCATGATGATGAAAGAGAAAAAAACACGTTGCAATTTATTTCTTTGTATCACCGGAGAATATTTAGTGTGATGAAGTTTTACACGCTTGTATTTCTTCATGTCAGAAAGTACAAAATTACATGAAAAATGAATTGTTTCATGCTTGAGGAAAACTGGAACGTTAAATTTGATACCTGGGTCCTGCAATAAGAGTATTAGAGCGCATTTTCGCGGAAATGCGAAAACGAAGAGGGATTTATAAGCTAAATGTAGCGCCGAATTTGACAGGTGTCATGAAAAACACGGTACGAAATTTCATGTTTCTATAGCCTTTGTCAATATTGGAGCGTGTACGTGTGTCACAGCAGCCGATAAACGCAGCCGATACGTGCGACACACTTGAAATTAGCGTTTCACGTACTCCGGGATTCCTATGTTTACCTTACTTAAATGTAGAAAATAAAAGTAATCGTACATTTCCTACTTACTTCACGATTGTTTCAAAATTTACATATATATGTAATATGATTTACTGTGACAAGAGAAACTTGAATTTTGTCGAATACCAAAGAATAAAAATGATCTCTGTTAATACTTAATACTGTATCGTATTTCTCTCACTTTTTTACATCTATAATATTGGCGTTCAAAACTGAAATAAACTTGAATTCGCAGACTTTCAGACAGTAATAAAATCGTATAAAATTTATGTCCTTGATGTCCGTATGTCACGCTCCAACTTCAAGTGCCGTGACCAAATATCAGCAAGCAGTTTAAATACTTGATAAGCATGTGAGGTATATTCTGTTTATTCTGGTACCGTATATTTGGATATCGGATGTAAAATAAGTCAAAGTAGTTTTAATGCAGTCAAATCTGGAATAAATGGCGCTCGAATGTCCGTACGCCACGCGCGAAAACACTTTAGAGATATGGATACAACAGATTTGAATTATTAATCAATTATCAATTCGAAAAGTCATAAATACATTCCCATTTCAATATTTTTTCGTTTCAAGTAACAAAATGCCATATTTTTATAATTAAAAAATGTTTTCTTGTTATACGGACGCTTCGTTAAGTACATTACTCATGTTACTCTTGCTGGCTCGTGTTTCCCATTTCAGAATCCACCGTCAGCTCACAGTTCCGGGAGTAAAAGGGTAAGAGAAAAAGAGAGCATCGCGCGAAGTGAAGTGGGGCAGCTTGGTTGCCAAATTTGGCAAACGAGTCTCTCATGGGTTCGCCATGCGCTTTCTTTTTCTCCCTGGGACCGCGCTTTGTTCTTCCACTTTCCGCCGCGGCGTCTATCTTACAGGATCTGCGCTCCAGTTTTCACCACAAACAATATTTTTCTGCCAGGCACCCCGACTTCCCATTCGTGGCGTCACTGCCACGCCGCTCCCGTGAAATCACATTTATCTGAACATTAGCCTAGGATTTCTTTGTCGCATCGCCGCTCGAGAAATTCAGCCTTGTAATAGCGGAGACGTCCTGATTTCATTTTCTTTTCTGTCTTATTACTACCGCCTCATTCTATTATGCTTCTTTTTCATTTTTTCCAGTTTTATAATTCATTCTTGAATTGATAACAAATAGAAACCCTCTTTTTAATCAAAGTAATCGTAATTAGAGGGAAGCTTGACTTGCTCTAATTTTCCGAACAATCAACGACTTAGTCAATAGAAATGCACTTTGTACTTCATTTTGTAGTTCTATTATATTCAAAATGTGAATGGAAGGTACAAGGTACTGTGAGATGTTAATGAATCCGAGAGAATCGTGAGAAATTGGCCAAAAGGTCTGTTTGTTCTGCATTATGGAGAGCTTAAGGTGACAACGTGTTAAAAAATTCCGTTTCACTGCTCGACTGCTGTATAAAAAGTTCTACAATACGTACTTACAACATTGAAAAATCTACAGAATTTTTCTTTGGAATATATATAGAAAATTTATTGAAGAATATAACTTTATGAAGCTTTACATTTCTTAATATTGCTAAATAACTTAATGGGGTCAAATTTATATCCAACAAAATTCCAACCGAAGCTGGAAAGACGATCGTTTCTGCCTTGATGTGAAAAACGAAGATCGAGGCAAACGGTAAACGGAAGCGCAGTAATTACCGGCTTACGCCAAGTTGAGGAAAAAGCTGTGAGGATCGGGAGAATGTGCAAAGAGCGGCGAAGCCTACGAATGACTTATACTTTAGCGGAACGATTATCATCGAAAAAAATCGCTTTCCGTTAGACGGACGAGGTGAATGAATACAGAATCATTTGAATTAGTCGTTGGGAAGGTTCTTAAAGAGAGGAAGATCCAATCGATATTAAGTGGGTTCGAGCATTTCCACACCGGCAAGTAATTTCGTTGAACTAAGTACATTTCATTTACTGTAAAATAAGTTGCTTCGGCTTGGCAATTTTTGTAGGTTTTGCGTAAAATACTTGTTGAATAAAATGATTCATTCCCATCGCGAATTAAAAAATACACGCAATGAAACATGGATTATAAATCTCAATAATCAATTATTGAGTTTATAATGTTTGATTGAATGTTTAATCGGATTAAACCTGGATCGTTAAGTTTATTTACAAACCAACTAACGTAGCGTGACCAGTGTTTGCGGTTAAACCTCTTCCTTGTCGTCTACAAGTTTAAACCCTCGCAAAGGCATGTTCTGGGTGAAATAGAGGGATGTTGTTGAACAAACAGCTCAGAGGTCTGCATAGGTATTTATCGACAGTAAGAAAATCGCAACTAAGTGTTAGAGGCACGATAATTTCTGCTGTGTCACATTACAGGACACAGTATTTACCAAACTACTTACCAGCTTAGTAGTGATACCATAAACCTTACGACACATAAATTTTCCATCTACTTTTAATTATCGCATGTTTTATGTTTCGTTACGTTTAATTTTTGTTTGCCAGTATCTTTTGCGAAAAGACACATATTACATACATGCATTTGGTGAGAAAACGAAATTCATAAGTAAGAACCTTTCGAAAATGAGACGGAAATCGAGATCAGAGTAGAGTTTTGCAGAACTAAGGCATCCTCATCCGGGATTATCTTTTCTACTTGACTGTCCTCCGCCTTTCACACGCTTCCTCGAGCGTAAAATGAAATAAGTCAAGGAATATGAGCTTAGAAAGTGTCACAAAAGAAGCTCGCGAGAGGTAAAGAAGGAAATGCCGGAAATCTGCGAGTTACATTTACGAGCATTTGCCGTTACGATATAAAATACAGGCGTGCCGGATTATTTGATTGCGTTTTTCGTAATCTCAATGAGAATCAACCAGCTATAATTTTTAGTCGCATATTTCAATTTCATTTCACCAAACATTTTCAAATTTTGGTTATTCTTTTTTCGTTGCTGCCAAATTCGTTTTAATTTACATGTGCAGGTGGTTACTTTAAATATAACTAGTTTCATGATAAAATGACAAAAACGTCATTAAAAATGAAACTGTTTAAAGTAAATTTTGAAGACGAGAAAAAAATTGTTCCACGATTTTCTCTTACGAGATATATTATGTGCTTTATATGTATTTCTTCTGAACCTCGTTAAAAATATTTATTGGATTACTCTATCGAATGCGAAGAAACTCCTATTTCCGATGCTGTCAGAATTTTCGATTGTGAAGCTAACGATTTTACGGGACTTAATCTGTTATTTTTTTCTTGTATAGCGTTATTGGCGTTTTACTTTCTTGACTTTTCATCTTGGCAATACTGTGTAAAAAAAGTAGTAAAGCATGAGTTGTTTGATAAATTTATCAATGGAAAATGTATTAATGATGCTAGCGTTTTTTTCTTTCGATATTAAGGCGAGAAAAAGTTTTTCTTCTTGAGACTGCGAAAAAAAAAGTTCAGCAAAAATAGAAGAAAGTTCATAGAATTGTATGAGTTGCTCGTTACAGTTACAAGGAGAACACAATTTCGTCGAAGTGAAACTATCGAGATTACTTGTTCCCCACGTCGAAATTACACCATGACACTGAAAGTACCGTCGTAGAATACAGCACTGTCTTGACACAGTATTGAAGAAATGGGATTCGCTGGGATTCTATCATGGACCAAGAAAAATTGCCAATCTTGCATTCACCTAATTATCTCTTTCCTTGATTCCTTGGTTGAAAATAAAAGTAAAGGAAAATGTTGGTTTGTCGGTGTTTCAGTAATTCCAGTGTGAAATTGTTATACGCAGAAAATATTGTTTGCGAAAATATTATACAAACTTATAAACGATAGAATTTTTCCTTTGAAAAGATTGTTCCTTCGAAAAAAAATGAGATACATTTTTCATATTCAGAATCACAAAAGAGAAACGGTCAATCCAGAAGTAAACAGTGTAGTAAAGTATTGTAATATAATGTCTTGACTGCTCGAGATTAGAGCGAGCTTATAGGCTGCAGACAGGCGTAAACGAGCCCTTTCATAATCCATCTTTTAACTTTCAGCAGAGCTTCGGAGCTTGACGAACGTTATATATGTATACGCTACGTTAACCACGTCAACCCTCTATGAAGTCGTTAAGTTGAGAATATTTTTATTGTGTGTAGCTGGTTTAACGCACTCGTAAATGAATGTAAAATAAACGCCCATAATATGACTTTCTCCGACATATAATAATAGTTGACATTTCAAAGGCTCGAGAAAATGTTTAAAAAGTGAAACCTTCGAACTGAAAAAGTACGCATTTTATGAGCTTTCGCATAAATATGGAAATGCGATATTATGGAAAAGCATCAATAATGGACGAAGGGAATATGAAAAATGCCGTTTTGCAGCTAATAAAAGATTAAAAGGGTTGAAGTGTGAAAAGTTGCGAGTATATGTCTTCATACAAATCGCAGGACATTAATCTTTTTGCGATACGTTTCAGTTGGTAGCGCACGAGAGACGCTTGTCGACCGCTGCATCGCGAACAATGGCAGCGATGAGCTTAGGATTCATTGTGATGGTCACGCCGTGGACCATACAGGAAGTTGTGGCAGCCTGTACAGGAAGTAAGCCACCGGCATTTCTGGATTTCCTCGCCACGTGGCTGGCACTCTCAAACAGCTTTTGGAATCCATTCCTTTACTGGCTGCTCAATAATCACTTTCGTCGGATATCCAAAGAATTGTTCAATACCAAAGTAAGTAAAACAATTATCAAACCTGATATGACTCGCTGGGAAATGTTCGTTTCGCTCCAACGTTTTTTTCAATATTGAATCGTTATTTTACTTCTGACCTCGAGGAAAACATAGATAAATCTGTGGAGTTTGGCCTGATTTTAACTGTTCTGAGGACATTCCAAAACTCGAATAAAGTTACGACCGTTTATTATTAGTTAACATGAAGGAAATAGATATCACAAAACGAGGTCAGAGTTACGTTATTACCTCAGCACTTTTGACAATTTAAATACATCAAATTTTAGTACGCAATCTTATTTTTATTCAGCATTAATAATTTCGAAGATTAGAAGATTTATGAAAATATAGATATTATTATTTATGAGTCATAAAGCTATAACGAACAGATTTGAAGCACTATCGTGGAGAATTTTTCCCTTTTCAAAGTTTTTCGTGTTCACTGAGAAAAGCTCTGTAAAATAGTGAGGCGCTGGTTCAACTTTCTTCATTAAATGTAACATCTATTCTCGCGGAGGAAAGTCTGATGAAATTAACATTCACACCATCTTCAGTTGAACTTTAAGTCGTTCGCGGAATGACCAGTAGTTACGGTAAAAGTTTCGAAGCATTTGAAGGGAAATTAATCGTCAAGAAAAAATTAATCAGATCACGAAAAAACCGTGTGAATTGTTGATGATGCGAATACCTACATTATCTTGTTCTATTTTTACCGGTTTTATTGTCTTTTTTCCGTTTTTAACTTTTTGTCCATGACAGTGGAAACATTCAATTTATCTCCATTTATCTTTTTGTGCAATTCAACAAAAAAGATAAAAATTTATACGAATAAACGTGGTCTGGAAATAATGCTTTAATATAAAAATATAATTTAACATTGAAATAACTCATAAAGAGCAGAATGAAAAAATCATTAAATTAAGTTGTATCTCGATAAACTTGTTTACGTTGTAGTTACATCGAATATCAATAGATCATAACAAATTTAGATTGTTTATTTTCTCTTTCATCAATATTCCTACTAAAATATCTATTTCCGTAATATCCTTATCAGCAAAAAACGTGATACGCAGAGTTCTTCAAATCGTGACAGACTAAAATATGTCAAGTGAAGCTTACATTGCAACGTATTTTACCACATTTCATGTTTTTAGTGAAGGAGCAATTTCCTGTTTCGTTTCCAACTTTCCAAATAAAACATGACGCTTTACGAAATTTCGCGATAAATAATATCGAGTATATGTAGCAGAAAAATAGTTTCGCTCATCCTTGGAAGTTTCACTTTGATTTCAGAGAGAAATAAAAATTCTAAAGTAGATTCGACCATATCACGTGTGCTGAAAGTTCATATTGTTTCTTAAAATTTGATAAAGAGTCTTGGAACTACAAAAGAGAATAGATCGAAGCCAACAATCAGTAGCACTCAAAAATTCTAGGTCAATTCTGTTACGAAGTTTCAACCACATTTTCTATCTAGAAGTAGTGCTTCTGCGCGTATAAATTGAATAAATAAATCATAAATAGCGATGTTATGGTCCCTACTGCAGAATAAATTTCAAAAAATCGAGACGCGCAATCATTTTTTCATTGCTTTTTTTTAAACAAAGTTGTTATTTGATTTTCAGTCTGATTTTATTGTTTCGAAATTTTGACCTTTCCATGTTTGTTTCATATTTCATCGAAATAATGTCACGCTTAATTTTTGGATAAATAAATTTTAGTGCGATGACCTAGTTCCAGTTTTCGTTCAGTTTTTATTCGAGCATCGATTTAGGTGTTATAAAGTCAATTCGATAACCACTGCCATAGATCACTTTAACTTTCCACGCCATGAATTTTACGAAAAGGATGCCGTTGATCCGTAAATCTTTAATTGCATGGATCGACGTTCATTACGGAGATATCAGCTACAAAATTCACTTGGCCATTAAGAAGAACTTTACTCGAAGGGAAGCAGAAATCGATCTTTTACACGTTTTTTAAAACTTAATTGGACGATTCGTATTTATAAACGGTGCAACGTTTGTTATAATCAGTAAACGGTTTATAACTTTCCACTATATTTTTCAAATCATTGCAAAGTTTAATATTATTTAAAATAGTGCTTTTTGAATAATACATTAGTCTATGTGTGTTTCTGAATTAACAGCGTCAATACTTCATCGCGCAATTCAATGAACGAAAAAAATCGTCCAGATACTCGTTTGAACTTTGCCTGCGCTTCCTTAATTGATATTTTAAGACATTCGCAAATTAAGAAAATTAATCTCTTTCTCTTCGTTAATCTTACAACGTTATCAACTCATGAAGTCGACGCTATTTTAAATTCAAATTATCCTTTAAAATTCGACAAAAGGCCATTGTGATGTTTCCAATTATATTTTTCTAGCTTATAGAATAGCTGAACGGAAATCGTGTTTTATATTGCAGATTTTGTGCAGACGGCAGCGTTTAGGACCGAAACACCACTGCTGTAACACTAGCACGGGAGGCTTGGATGTCTGCAGCATAGGTGGATTAGATTTATCAGGTTGAAAACTTCACAATATCATTCAATTCATCATGCAATTCAATGAACGAAAAAATCGTCCAGATACTCGTTTAAACTTTGCTTACGCTTCTTCATTTGAAATTTTAAAACATTCGCAAATTAAGAAAATTAATCTCTTTCTCCTCGTTAATCTTACAACGTTATCAACTCATGCAGTCTATGTATGTCGCTGAATTAACAGCGTCAATTCTTCATGCTAACGAGCAGTGTAACCTGGCGTTCGATAGACGAGTGCTTGACTCAAGAAATCGCGTTTTCAATAATGAGGATTTGCAGAACTCACTAAAAACCTGTATTGGTATAGATTGAGGCAATCTTCCGCTTAAAAGTTTGATTAAATTTGATCGAGTTCCGCTTCCTACAATTTACTTTACATCAAATTATCATTAACGTTTGATCAAAATTGTCCGTTTCACATCTTTTCTTCGGCAAAACTACTGCGTTTAGTTAATCACGCATGAAAAAGGAATGAAACTGTTTCTTTTTCAGCTCTAGAACATTGTTCAATGGATCACTCATCCATAATGAGATGTTCCACACCTTCTTTAATCAACTTAACGCCCCCACTTTCTTGGAATTCGCGGCACGCTGTCGGCTGCATGGAAGCGGGAAACACGTGAGGCAGGGATGCCACCACGCAGACCGATCTGCCATCTCCGGATCATGGCAGTTAGTACTGTGTGGCGGCTGGACCAGTTACTATCGATTGGCAGCAATTACATTGCGACGCTCAAGAACATATTTCGAGGCGCAAAAGAGGTTTCTTGAACATTAGGACTTTAGTTTCTTCCGTTTCCCGGCACTCGTTTCGGCGACAACAACAACGGGGAAGTTCGCAACGAGACCTCGAATGCGTTCTATTTAAAAGCTTGCCGGATCTACTTCGAAATTTAAGCGACGTGTAACGTGCTTCATAAATTTCCTTCAGAAGGAAACGACTGTTAGGATATATAGGGGAACTGTTCACTTTGTACATAGTCTGAATCTAGATTGCGCAAGTTTTCAGTTTTATTGGACTTGTCTTCGAATCTGGTTCGAGCTCTTTATGGAATTGAACATAATTATTGTTAAAATTTCTATTAAAAGAAGAGATTATTTTGAACTTGACATGAAAAAATTTTTATATTCATGGGAAAATATTCGTTCTTGCCATAGTCGTATAAAATGAAAAATCTTTCTAACGAGTATTAAGATAAATCCATCTTTTCCTTTTTCTTCTCAGTTCTTATCTGTACATCTCTATTCATCTCTAATGCAACAGAATCTTCTTTTATGAATCTTTCTTTTTATATCTGCTTATGAAATAAATGAATCAATATTCAATTTTTTTAACAACCATAACTTGGACCAATCTCATGGGCGTTAGAAAAGGTCATACCGTTTTCTTCGTTACTGCTTTTTGCGATCTAAAAAAAGACAAGTTTTTAACTTTATAAATCCTAGGGGATGGTACTACGGCGTCCTTAATCAACTTTTTCATTTCTTCCAATTATCTCGTCTTTTGTTTTTGTAAAATTAAATTTCAACGCTTCATGGCGCATGGCGCTTTTCTCACTTTTAATAAGGCGTCTGTATTCAACAATTTTTCAATGCTATTCAATTCTCGTCGCAATCTAAAACACTTTGACGGAAAAATGATAATTAATTTCGAAAAAATTCATCCTCGTTGGTATTTTAAGAGATTTCTTTTATCTGGTAATCATAATTAGAACAACTCTATGAAGAGTTGAAAATAATGTTTCTCCACGATAGAAAGATTTAATTAGTCCCAAAACGAACCAGAAAGTAATAATCGATTTTTGTATTCGTTCCTTTTGTGGAATGTAAAATTGTAATCGCATGTAATGCGTGAAATAATAACTTATTATGTTACTCGTCTAGAGCATTATACAGATGCTTACTGGTTGATTTAAAATACTTGAGCAACATTTTTGTACACGATTAAATTTAATGCACTGCATCAAAATGTGTTATTTGTACTTGGCAGGTTTGCGAAGTTACTGAATGTCTGGAACTCGGAAATAATCAATTATGATGACGGCGAAACAATTTTTGGGGCTAGAAATCGCATTCCACAGAATTTGAACTCGAGAGTAAAGATATGTCAACAATGTTCAACGATGTATTTACTGGGAAGGTGAAATTGGTATTGAAAAGTGCCCTAGGTTGAAACACCTCTGTTTATCACTTTGTAAAAGATATAATTTTCAGTACCCTAGGTTGTATGTATTTTTCAATTTTTTATTTAATTAATTACTCATTCTTAAACATGGCAAATTTTTTAACAGATTTACTTAATAGTTTGTAGACATTTCAATATCGCCAAATCAATCTGATTTTGCTCCAATCATTTTTAAGATTATACTTTTGATAAAAATCGAAATCATGCTGTTTTCGTAACTAATTGATAAATTGACAGAATTTTTGTAAACAATGATTGATCTTCATAATTTTAATTTCCCTCTTTACTCATCTGAATTGTTGAAAAAAAGTTGGAAAAAATTACTTGTGTAATCTAAGAAATTGGTTATTAATATTCAAGAAAACGATGAAAAAATATTGAATTATCTTTTGCGAGTTGAATGCGCATGCTCAAAAATGTTTCAAACAATAAAGACTTTCCCGTTTTATCGTAAGAACAGAACAAAAGCGTTTGAAAAATTATTATTCCAATCACTATCAATTCTTGAATTCGATAAAATATTAACAGACCCTATTTTATCATGAAAGTTGCAAAAAATCAATATCTATTTCAAAACAAAGTATCCAATTAAAATGAGAAAAATCTGCTGACAATAAAGTGATACGGTTTCACTTTAGATAGCTCAGAAATGATTTTCATTTTGTGTTTAATGAAAAAAAACTTTGTTGGCAAAAGCTTTGGACATGTATAATCATAATAGAATGTTCCTATAACTTTTTTGAATTTTTTCGAAGGAATGACTACAAATTTGTATGACTATCTCAACCTATGGCACTATTTCTAACTGCACGGAAAAAAATGCTAGCTAAAATAGCATGGAACGCTCTCATGCTTTCGTAGCATGAGAGCTCTTAAAGAACGATAAAGAATCGTGCATAGTACGGGTTCGACATGTGTAAGTATAGTGTCGCTATACTAAAAGAGTACGGTCTGTTCACTTTCATTTCTGCTTTTACAACTTGCAGTTGCACGAGTTCTATGCGCAAAAAGCATAGAACATTCAAGCATTTGGAGTATGGCAGGCATCTAGCGCACGACACTGACACTCATAGAGTATCAAATCGAAGCGATTAAAGGAAACAAATTGTGCTTCCGTTGCACGTATACGCGCAGCGCTCTAGACCCACGGATTCTAGCATTTGTTTCTTGATCGCGGTACTAATAAAGCACGTAGAAATTCCGTGCTTTGAGAGTCAACGTATTCGTGTTATTTGAGCTAGCATTTTCTTTCCTTGTGGATTTGTAGAAAAGGTAAGCACTCTTATCACCGCGATAGGTTAAAAAAAGTAATTGAAAGGAAAGTCTGCTATCATCATCTTCTTCGAAAATTGACATTTTTGATCATCGTTCTTGGTCTCAGCTATTATACCGTAATTGTTATTTAGTAGGTAATAAAAAATAACGACAAGAGTCGCTTTAAAACCATTACCCTGTATTAGGGACATTTGCAAAATCGTCATCGTCAACAAGTAATAAAACAATGGCATAGTAGATTAATTGCATGCTCAATTGTGGATGACGATGTTATGGACTGTGCAAATAACATTTTATCTAACGTACAGAATAAAATTTTGTAATGGCAGATGAAACAAAAATTTATAGAGAAATTGATTGCTGTCCAATTTGAACAGTCGCGGGCACATAACATTTTGTATTCCGTAATTCTGCGACTATTCAAGTTTGACAGTAATAAAAACGTAGTGTTAAAGTGTAATATAATTTTTAGCAACTATGTGAAATAGTACACTTGGCCTTAAATGAAATTTCGTGCGCCGATTCATCTTGTTACGATATTTGTACTCAAATTTAAATTATTTCTCAATAAGTAACATAATTTTATTGTGGATCGAATCATTTTTTAAAAGCTGTTACACTATTCACGGGACAACTAAATTGTACAAATTGAACAATTTTCTGTGTATTGAATAAAACCAAGTATTTATATTTTAATTTTCAAAAATAAGCTGTATTTTCTGTACTTACATTGTGTACTTCGGTAACATTTTATTTTCTTATTTGTAATGTATCAATTTAATCGATGTAAAAGTTTTATTTCATAAAAATTGTTGATTTTTTTCGAAATGATGTGATTAGGTGAAAATATTTGGTTCCTCAAGCAATGTAAAAAAGTGTTTCGTATAAAAGTAACCTTTGTAACACTTAGATTATTATACAATTAATAATAATGTAGTGTAACATAAAACTCGGAAACATAACGTTTTTTTTTTCAAAATGTACATATTTTCATATTGATCGTGGGAAAATTTGTATAGTTAACAATGTTATTGTCGGAATTGTTGTTGTTACTTTTAAAGAAAATCTTTTTTAAAGTATATCGACCGAAACATAATAAAAAGTCTTGGCTACTTTCTTAATTTACATCAATAAAAATATAGAAAAATATCTGATGAACTCGGGTCTGCTGGTCAAATTGCACAAGAAACGTGTCAATTGTACAAATTCAAGGCCCAAGCAATCTTATCTAGCATCGTGAATTTCATTTTATAAAAGTTTAAATAATTTTATAAATAGTTCATACAATAAATGAACGACAAAGTAATAAATAAACGAATTTTCTTGAAATTTCATTTGAAACATTAGGAATTTCGATTAGTGAAACTTCTTAGTTATCGTTATAAGTGTTTTGTAAATACGTGATTGAATATTGTGAAAGAGTGGACTTGTGAATGAACGAAGCTTTACGCGAATGTATCAAATCAAATTTTCACGGTTGAATGTGAGATCAAATTTTCACGGTTGCTGAAACCTCGTATTCACGCTAAATTATAAAACGATTAATTTGTTCACAAATGTATTGTGGATCCTTTCCACGTATAGATACATACAAAAGTCGTTAAATAAAAATGACATTTTTGTACGTGTATTTGGGCTACTTGTTTCAACCAATCACAAACTTGGCGTGTTTTACGGTAGGGGAGAGTGGGGAGTTGTGAGACGGTGTAACGTGACAATTTTGGAAACGCCAGTGATCGTTACTCCTCGCCACAAATGATTTTCCAAGGGGAATTTTACTTCAACTAAACTATTCAGAAAATGGTACAGGATCGCCGTTCTCAACTAGAGACCTCATTAACTACAAAACTACCAAAACTTTATCGCTATCAAAAACTCTAGGATTCCCCTTGAATCGTCACCCGTGAAGCGGTATTCTTGGTCACGCAACGGACTGTGACTGCGAGAAGACTTTGTATTCCAGACAAGCCCGTTTGAAACAGAAAGTAAGAAAAAGCAAGGAATTTATTGATTTTTGAAAAGAAACAAGATCAGGGAAATTAGGTAAAAGTGAAATTTATTAATGACGACAACATGGCGGAAATTTAGAAAAGCGGAGTTTATAATAGGGAGGCAAGAAAAATGCGAAACGACAATTCTCGGAATAAGGCTCTGAAGGGCCACGCGGAACTTGGAGTTCCGGCAAATATTACTGAAATTCCGATAATTATCAATCCGAATTTACAATGTTTAAACACTCGGGATGATAATAATTCCCGAAAACTTTCGCTTTATACACTGGTATCGGAATAACGCGCGGAGTTCGGAACGAGCGACACGTTCAGAATCCAAAATCGCGCGACGACACCAAAACCGAAAAACTGAAATGACTCGAAAATTTACGCTCGCGATCTAGAAGCCTCGCGAAAACCAACAAGTCTGACTCTAATAGAACATAATTATCGCAGAATAAAAGACTTTAACTCAACAATAGAGGTTCACAAACGAAATGAAGATCGAAATATTTCCGAACACAAGGCCCGGGATGACCCACGCTACGAGTAACTAAACGCGAAAACTGAACAGAAAACCGCAAATAATTGCTCGCACG
>JABFQM010000062.1:0-60296 GCA_022816865.1 Zelostemma sp. ZL-2020 | reverse complement strand
TCGTGTTGCAGGACCCACCCGCTACAATTTTATAAATGCATTTTTACCAAGTTTATATGTAATTGCTCACATATCGCGTTGATTAGCACGCTCCGGTCACCGCGCCAAAATGGTAAATTCTTGAATCGCGAAAAATACTCCTTTTTTTCTTCCGTCATGCATTATTCATGCAAACGAGATCGCTCGAGAGAAATTTTTTTCAAACGATCCCGAGAAATAGCACAATCACAATAAATGTGCATCGTTCGTTCGCGTTCGATGCATCTTCTTGGCAAATGTTTTTATGGCTTTTTTCACCATAGGACGGCGACGTCGCCGCGCTCCACAGCTTGGAGAACATCATGACTGAATTTTTTTCACCTGGGACGTCGAACGACAGGAAGCGCGAGATCGACCAAAATCTCCAGGAGTTCGCGAGACGAATCAATTCTTGGAGGCCGTGTCTACACTTTTTGTCATCGACGAGCAATAATTACGTCAGTATGTTCGCCCTGACGACTCTGGAGGTAAAAATTGCTTTTTTCACCCCCGAAATTTCGATGGTTTATAAATAAATTTTCCCAACATGGATCAATCGATAAATTTACTTTGAAATTGCAGACGACGATCGGCAGGCGATGGTCCAATTTGCCATGGGAAGACAGAGCACTCGTCAGGTCGACGCTGTACACGTTGTCTTTGGAACGTGGAGTGGCCCCTTACGTGAGGAAAAAAGTCGTCAAATTGGTCGTTCACATAGCCAGGCATGACTGGCCACACTTTTACCCTGACTTTTTCGCCAACATTTTGCAGGTTTTCTCTTCGACTGATCTTTCTATGATGAATTCTCCGAGTGAAGATCACAAAAGTTGACGAAATTAACTTGCTATCTTTTTTACAGTTGCTGAATCACAATCAAACCCGATTATATGGTTTGATCTATCTGAAAACTGCTTCGGAGGAATTGGCTGCTCCAAAAGAGGATCTCACGGCGTATCGGAAAGTCGAATTGTTGAAATTGTTGAGCGGCCAGGTTCCGATGGTCCTGGAGATGCTCACTGGTAAACAATTGCATTGAGGCTGCTTTTTCATCAGAAGAAATATTGTATACTATTTATTGATTTGATTTTCAGCTTTGTTATGCGAAACTATTAAATTATACAATCGTTCTGGAACGGTGACCCCGCCACCATCACCAACGGGGGGAGAAGGCATGTTTCTAGCGAGAACCGTTCTCGACGTCGAAGGTTTAGGCACTGGCAGCAGCGAAGTCTGCATCGCTACCCTGGAAGTCTTGGCGCATTTGTTCAGTTGGATTATTCTGTCAGACTTTGTTTCTCCTAATTTGTTGGATGCCATATTTGCATGTGCCAAATATCACGATTCCATGGTACTTTTTTACACGAGGACTTTTTTCAAATTACACGTTTCGTCGAATTAATAAATTGTTGTATTTTTTGTAGAATGGAAAACAAGTACAAATGGCTGTTCAAGCAATGTCAACGATAAATGAACTTTTATACAGGCCGTGTTCACCTGCTGTGACTGACAAATTACTTTTACAAATATTTCACAACGCCTGCGTTTTGTTTCAATATATCGAACATTTAGATAACATTGACGAATGGTAACTACGAAGAATTTATCGAATTCATTTTCCCGATTCGCTCATTTTCTGATGTGCAATTTATTGCTTCCAGTTACATGGAGAAAACTACGGAATTTCTGCAACTTTTCGTCACGAATCATCTGAAGAGGGTGGAATCGTGTCCAAAGTTTCCGGTGAAAACTTTACTGGAGTTGTTGTATCATCGCACATTTCAGCAATCTTGTACGGCGAACAGTTATCTGCGCTGCTTGGAAGTTTGGACCATTTTATTGGAAAATGCTCAGTCGCAGTACGCGACGGTGTCCCTCGCCTTTGCCGAGCATCTCCTGCAGAAAATTAGTTTTAGACGTGATCCTCGAATGCTCAAGGAACTCGACACAGAAGTTCTCGACGAAAACGTAAGACTTTTTAAATGCCGTAAAAACAACAAAACTAATTCCTTTAACGTTTCAGGGGGAAACCGAGTGGCAACATTTTTTAAGATGCAACATCGAGTGCTTAGCAAAAGTGGCCGAAATTTCGCCTGTTCCCATTTTCCTCTTGCTGGTGCGTCGTTAAAGTTCAATTTCATCTCGAGGCATTTTCCATACTCCAATTACTGAAATTTTCACGTTTCTTTATGTGCAGTATCGCTCGTGGCAAGAGGGAATCACGATTTTTGGAAAGTTGGGATCCGCAGTCGCCAATGGTCAGCCCATTCTTTTGGACGAGACCGAGACTTCTAATGTTCACGGATATTTGCGCGATTTGGCGTCCACGACGCAGGCCATGGCAAGACTGTACACCTTATTTTTATGTCAGCATCGCACTTTTATTCGCATTTAAACTGACAACATTCCACAGCCAAAGTTTCGGTGAAATAATGCAAATTTTTTAAACCAGGTGATGAAGCAAACACGGAAAATTCCATAGTGGAAGAATTAGTGGTGCAAACTTTGGACGCCTGTGATTTCGCCCAAGACAATAGACTGTTCGCTGCCACGATTCAACCAGTTGGGATTGTTTTTGACCTTATCGAAGTGTAAGCAAGGAAAAAGATAGAAAGCAACAATTCCTTTGAAAAATGTGTTTATTTCCAGTCATTCGCAACTTTTGGCGTCTCTGCAAGCCTGGTGTCACTGGATATCGAAGAAACCGGATAAAATCAAGGAAACTTTGTCGCAGCGATGCGTGCATTCCTGTATGTGGGCATTGTCGTGTGCGGAGCCGAGCAACGCCCCTGCTAAATTGATTCATTCCGCCGCTCACTTGCTACAAAGCATCACGGCGATTCTCAAACCGAACCTGTGGGAGCATTCTGCATTTCAGCATCTTCTTTCCGCCCGCGCGCATTCGCAGCTTGAAATCGAGACCGTTCAAGTTTTGCGAAGGGCTGCTGTAAACGGCATAGTTTTACCGCTCGGCGATAGTATCATGAGGCAACGCTTAATGAGTAAATTTCTCGGGAATTCATAAAAGACGCAATGAAATGATACAACTTCTAAATTTGATTTCTTGCAGATACATTGGTATCGACTCTGTCGGAATCACTGGGAATGCCTGGACAATCGATACCCATGGAATCAGTAGTCATCGCGGCGATGATGCCCCTGAAACAATTGCTGGAAGACTGCGCGTCGTCGTCGACGACCATCAAAAAAATGCTTCACGAATGCTCGGAACGGACTGTCAACCGCACACTGGAAATTCTGCCGCATTTTATCAGGCATCAAAGCACATGCGAGGCGCTTCTCAGTTTTCTTCACGCAGCGTTTCTCGTGCTGCAGCAACAACTCGGACCTGAATTCACGCAGAACGCGGTTCAGGGCATGCTTCAAATGTACACCCGGTGCGTTTCGCAAAATAATCAAGGAGTAATTTATCGCTAACTTGATTTGGATTTTTGCAGGGAAAACATTTCAGCGGGGCCGGCTTTGGATCAGTTTTTGGAGATTTTGATATCCATCGTTTCCGCTCCGAGCAGCGCATTTAAGGCATTTGTTCCTTCGATAACTAGTTTATGTTTGGGACATGTTTGGCCCGCGGTGAGTAATGACCTTGGCGCCAGACCCGACACAACTTTGGTATTGTTGCGTCTTTTTCATGGGTAAGTTTTTGTCTTGGTTGATTTGAAAATGGAAAAGCTGGAATTGATTTCAAGGGTAACGCGAGTTGTTTGATTTTTGCAGTATTTTAATGCATCGATGGCAGTACTTTTACAATTCCTCGGTACTGCACACCTTCACCAATTCCGATGGCAACGAAAACGTCGAACACAAGGAAGAATTAGTGGCCATACTCGAAGTATTTGGACAAGCTCTCTTGCAACCTGATATAAACATATTCCGTCAGAGCCTTCAAAGCCTAGAACAGCTCAACACAAGGTGGCGACTTTACCAACGTGCCATTTTCAAGACTCACCTTTTAGAGCGATTTTTAATGGCGCTCTTTACCGTTCTTTTCCATCGGTAAATCCAACGATGCGAATTTTTAAATTCAACCTTGAAACTTTTACAAGAATTATCGACGTGCTATTTTTTTTCGCAGATCTCACGATTTACTGACCGATGAAATCACGGTCGCGATACACAGCTTGGCCATCATCGACCCAAACTGCTTTTTCGGACAATTTTTGCCTAAATTTTTATCAAGTTTCGAAAAGGTCGACGACGCGCAGAAATTTACGCTGCTGGAAAATTTCGATAAATCAACGGTAAAGGTAAGATTTAATTTTGCGAACATGTTTAATTATTGCTATTTATTTTTCAGGATCAACCGACAATGATGAAGTCGGTTTTGGAACTGATTTCGGACGCGAGATGCATTCAAATATGTAAATCCGGTTGAGGCGCGTTTCAATCTTTCGCGTTCCGCGAAAAATCGATTAAATTAAAAATGTGCAAAATCAAATAGTGTTTCGTCGCATGAACACTGCCATACTGTAATTGAACCTCCGGGTGCAATAAAGACATATGCGCTCGGAATCGTGTAAAAGTATTGGCCAAATCTCAAAATCGAGTTTAAATTTTGAATGAGACCGATTATTTAAAAATACCAAGTTATCCAAAATGACGAGACGCAACTTTTTCCTACGTGAAATTTTTTTATCCGCATTGAACTGTTCAAAATAAAAAATAAAAACGAATAATTTTTTCACAGCAAAAATCAATACTTTTCAAAACTAAAATCACTATAATTTTTAACAGATGCTCAGTTAACGATAGCAACAATAAGTTGACTTTCGCGCTTAAAAATACATTTAAAGTCAATAATATTTAATGATAAATTAATCCTAATTAAAACCCATGCATTGGAATGTTCATAAGTGTTCATAAGAAAATGTATCGAGGAACTTTCGAGTTACAGAAAACTTTCAGTGAGACAAATGTCTTCACACGTTAGAAAAGTTTTCTAAAAAAAGCCCGCATTGATTATTTATTGCTTCGGATTTATTGCATCCGGAGGTTCAATTAAACATCATTGACAATTATCATGTAGTTAAAAATAAAAAGTTTTTTATCCCGATACATCGGGGCTAAAGTTATTTATTGATATCGAAAGTTTTTTATGGAGAAATTTCATTTCGGCTTGCTGTAGCCTGTTTATAATTTTATCAGTTACTTTTTATTTTACATACATTAAGGCGCGCCGATATAAAATGTCAGCTGATAACCCGTCGTGATAACGTTAGTCGGATGGACCAAGTAGTCTGCAACAAGCAACGAAAACCGCAGGATGTCGCGAATGTTACTCAATAAATCCGTCGAAACGTGTCTAACTCAGACCAGAAGCTTGGTTACGAATCCCAAGTACAGTTTTTTAAAAGATCTTGGTATAATCGCGGAAAACCCGGGATTGTACGACGGCAGATGGAAAGGTTCCGGTAAAGTAAGTTTTTGAGATTTCAAACTAAAAAAAATTGTACACCGTTTTTTACACGCGCTAAAACTGTATCGAACTGTTGAAGTTGTAATTTTGTATGTTTACGTTAATTAATACTCGATTGTAATATAATAAATTAAGTTTTTTAACAAGTAAGAGCATTTCCTTTCTCACGATTAAGTTGGTCGATTCCATTTCGCCGGTAACGGGCGAAGTCATTGCTAAAGTTTGGGAGCCGACGTTGAAAGAGACCACGGATGCGATCGCGGAAGCGACAAAAGCGTGGCCCCAGTGGGCCGCTTTACCGGCACCGGCGCGAGGTGAAATCGTTCGTCAGATCGGCGACGAACTACGCAAATATTTGAAGCCGCTCGGCAGTTTGGTGTCCTTGGAAATGGGTAATTCGACGTTACTCTCCGCCCATTGCAAATTTCTCACTCCGCTTTCGTATTTCCAGGGAAAATATTGCCCGAAGGCATAGGCGAAGTCCAAGAATACATAGACATTTGCGATTACGCGGTGGGTTTGTCAAGAATGTTACCGGGGCAAATTTATCCGTCGGAGAGAAAGGACCATGCGTTGATGGAGAAGTGGAATCCATTGGGCGTCATTGGGGTCATATCGGCTTTCAATTTCCCCGTTGCCGTAGGTTGAAAAACTGAAAAGCTCGTTTCCACTTTTATTGCATTAAACGATGGAAAATTTAGGTTTATGGTTGGAATAGCGCGATTGCTATGGTTTGCGGCGACGCTGTCGTGTGGAAAGGCTCCCCAACGACTTCTTTAACTTCTATAGCGACGACGAAAATAATTTCCCAAGTTCTGGAACGTAACGGGATACCAGGCTCGATCGCTTCTTTGGTTACTGGAGGAGCAGATATCGGAGATGCGATTGTTACGGACAAACGGTAGAAGCCTCCCTAAATTTTGCTCTCGTTCACAAAATGAAGAAACGAAGAATTTGTAAAAATTATACCGTGTTATTTAGTTTACCGCTCGTATCTTTTACGGGAAGTACAAAAGTGGGCAAACAAGTCGCGATCAAAGTCCAGGAAAGATTCGGAAAAAGTTTGCTCGAATTGGGCGGAAACAATGCTTTGATAGGTAACAATTATTTGTTTTTAGCGCCGAAAAACTGTTTAAGCGTCGTTAATTTTTAACAGTTTCCGACGACGCCGATTTGGAAATGGCCATTAGAGCTGCGGTTTTTTCCTGCGTGGGAACAGCGGGGCAAAGATGCACGACGACCAGACGACTCATTATACATCGCAAAATAAGAGATGAATTTTTAAGTTGGAACAAGAATGCAAATTTTTTCCTCCTCTTTAGCATTGTAAATTCTCGAAAAAACATTGTTTTTCAGGTAAATTGAAAAAAGCGTACGAAAGCGTACTGCAAAGAATGGGCGATTCTTTGGAAGACTCGACCTTGTACGGTCCATTGCACAATAAGTCGGCGGTAGACGCTTACTTGGCAAGTTCTTCTAATTTCCCACCAATCTTTTGAAACAATAAAATCCTAACATAAAGAAACTGATTCAGGCCACGGTGGAAAAGGCCAAATCCAGCGGTGGCGTTGTGGAATTCGGAGGAAAGGCGATCAGCAGACCCGGCTTTTACGTGGAACCAACAATAATCTCAGGACTACCGGCAGACGCCGAAGTCGTCCAGCAAGAGACTTTCGCCCCGATCGTTTACATCTTGGATTTCGACAACCTCGAAGACGCGATTGCCATAAATAACGGCGTTGAACAAGGACTAAGTAGTTCTCTGTTCACGAAAAATTTGGGAAGCATATTCAAGGTACTTTACAGCATTATCCTGAAAAAGATTGTACATTTTAGAGAATGCGAATGTTATTTTTTGGGTAACAATTACAGTGGATGGGGCCCCAAGGTTCAGATTGCGGAATCGTCAACGTGAACATTGGCACGAGTGGCGCGGAAGTCGGCGGCGCTTTCGGAGGCGAAAAAGCAACAGGCGGCGGTCGTGAGAGCGGTAGCGACGCGTGGAAAAATTACATGCGCCGCGCGACTATCACCATCAATCATGGGAACGCGTTGCCGCTCGCTCAAGGGATAAAATTCGAATAAGACTGACTGCGCCGTGATCAGGCATTTATTTCAAACCTTATAAAATCTACCTTTATATCGACAGACGCTTTTTTATGGAACTTGTAAGCTCGCGGCAGGTCGTACCTCAGCTCCGCGATCACTTTCCCCGTAGACCCGAACTGCTTAGCCTTATTGAGAACAAAGTCTCTGGTGCTCGTTTTATGGAGAGAGTAGACTGCCTTTTTCGCAAGTCTCGTTGCGACTTCTAAGAACTTTATATCCATGCCGGCATTGCGCTTCGTGCCAAATGGCGGGTTCATGATTACGGTATCAAAATACTTTTCGAATCGTCCTGAAAACACACATGTTTGTTACTTTCTCATTGTTTTTGAAAATATAAGTTGTTTAATAAAAGAAAATAAAAAAAACCTGGCAGGTATTTTAAAACGTCGCATTGTACAATGTCCAATGACAAATCAATCTCTTCGCAATTTCTGGACAAAATGTCAAGCGCATCTGAGTCGATTTCAAATCCGACGACGTGAGAAGCACCGAGCATCCGTGCACCCAGTGCAAGAGTTCCGCACCCAACTCCCAAATCCGCAACTGTGCAATCTTCGATGTCCTCGAACTGAGACTGAATCGTGTGAAGTATGTGCGCTCCTATGTGAGGGCTCGTTGGGTATTGTTCCAGAAGTATTTTAGGATCCTCGAACCCATCCAGGACTTCGAGATACTCTTCCAGTTCTCTGATTTTTAATCGAGCCATTTCTCTGTATTTCAGTTGGCGTAGAAAAGTATTTGAATACAACTTTATTTATTGTCAAAGCGAGGTAGAACTGGTAGAATCAAGTTGCCAAAAGAAGAGTCTTGGGTCACGAAATAACCTGTGGAATTGGCATTGGCATTGCTGAGGGCTGCACGTTGGGACGCGTTCATTGTAGAGCCATCGCTGGCCGGAGTCGCAGGCTGTAAAAAAAGATTTCATAAATAATCTGTCTACATTGAATGTACAAATCAAACATTTACGAGACTTTTGCAGGTATAAATTGGGAATATGAGCAAATTAAAAGTACGAGGGATAGAAAAATGAATTTGTTGACATGTTTGTTTTTCGTTTTTGTCGAAGATAATTTCTGCTGGGGTGTAGAATATTATCAATGTGACTACCAATGCAGAACTGACGGGGGTAGGCGTAAGAGGCGATCCTAACAACGGCGCGACGCCTTGTTTAAGGAGCATCTGTTTCTTCAGCTGCAGTTCTTCCAAAATTTTTCTATTCTGCAGCTCTGCAAGAATTCCAAAATATAAGCAAATAAAATTCGAAACTTTTTTCCGCTTTCCTCGATGGAAATAAATAATCCTCGTTACCTCTTGAATTTGGCTGAGGAAAAGCCATTAAAATTGCGTGCGTAAAAAAATGTCAAAACATTCAATTGCGGTGTTTCAAAGTTCTGTCAAAAATTCGACTTCGCGCATTCCAAACGTTCCAATCCGTCATTTCCTGAATCTCCTTCGTCTTCGGTTTGTTTTCGTCGTGTCAATCTAACCACACTTTGACGCACGCTCGTATTCATTTACTCGGAGTAAAAAAATAAGAGAATTAGCTTGATAAGCGAATACTGCGTTACTTGAGATTTATTGCGATCTACTGCAGCGATAAGAAAACTCAGTCTTATGAATTTCTGCGTTGAATTCGTTAAATTAATAATAAAGTCTTTTGCCGCTAGCGCCACGAATTCTTCTTTTTCGTGTTCCTCTTTCCACCCATTCGTCAATCTTCCGGGGTTAGTTTCGAAATATGGCGGATTCTGAGGTAAGTCAGTCACGTGTTGCTCGGTAAATTTTGATTTATGTGTATTATAACGAGTATCTGTCATTAATCCGGTTTCAGTTAACAAAAGCTTTGAAAGATCTGCCGAATCGCATTCAAACTGCTAGTAAAAATGACCGCCGAGATATCATCTCCAATGTTATCAACGTTTTGTCAAACCCTGGTAAGACATCGACATATTTTTTGTTGGATATTCAATTAATTGCCTAACAACGAACCGAAATCGTGAAATTTCGGAGCTTTGCTCGTCCGCGGTTTCGCCACGCGACTTCAAGTTTCGCCGTTTTCTTTTTCATTTTCAGTTATCAAAATTGCTTCGATTCATTCATGCCTCCTCGATTCCTTATTGACGTTTCTGCCTGGTTTCGTGGCAATATATGCCGCTACTGATTTCTTGCAAAAATTTCAAAATTTGGCCGTGAAAAACCGAACAATTTCGAAATATTATTTTTGCATTTTACAAAAATTTTGATAACGATTATTATTAAAAAATGATGAATTCATCGCGATGTTTCATTTAATAAAACTACTCGCGAAAGCTTTTTCATCTTTCGAATGTTCATTATAAATTACATCTTTTACACGATTTCTTATTTTGATTTTTTACAGGTATCAATGAGAAAATTGTGGGTGGAATCTGTCGCGTTGTGCCTTTCACGCTGCACAGATACAAAGACTCGACATCTCAATCTTATGTTAAAAACCTGATAACAGCTTTGCTAAAGAAGCAGCCTGAAGCTAGCATTAAATATTTAGCAAATGTTATAAGCGAACAAGCTCTATGGCATAAAAGCATTGTAGCGACGTAAGCAAAACAAAATCATACTCCAAAAGTTTCTTTTACGTCACTTTAAATCAGATAAAAACATATTTTTATGGATTTACAGACGTAACACGTCGTGTACCGCATACTTGGTGCTAAAATGGAGTTCGCTGGTCCTTTTGCACGGATTCGACAAAGAAAGCATCGAAGGAAAACCAGAAGAGTTATCACAATTAATCAAAGCCCAATCCATTCTCGCAGCATCGGCTCTGGCATCGGAGAGCGTAAAATTGTCCAAAAAAGTATATGCTCTTCTCAGGTATCAGTGGCAAAAAGTCGGAAACAACATCGAGGAAAAGTACATAACCACTCTTGCCGCCCTAGAAGCTGAAAATGGTGTCATTGTACTCGCTAGTTTGCTCACGAAATATCTTATAGAAACCAAACAAGACAATCTCGTAAATAAATTAAAGGTAAAGATAACAACACAATTTCCACAAGTCATTTCACTAAACAATCCATTTTTTAACAGCCGGACGTGCTAAATGCATTCATCAAAGTCTGCATCAGCTGCAAAAATAAGCCGGACTTGTACGTCGTGGACAGTTCGGCGCCGCTACTTCGTCAAGTGTCCCACGACGAGTTCAAAAACCTTTTCCTGCCAGCTTTGCAAAAGGCTATGTTAAGAAATCCAGAAATCATCATCGAATCCGTGGGAAGGATTCTCACTGGGCTGAACCTCGACCTTAGCCAGTATAGCCAAGACATAAGCAAGGGCTTGTTCGCGAATTTACACTCCAAGGAAGATTCCGCGAGAGACGAAGCGGCAGACGCGTGTCAGCGTTTGGCATTGCAGTGTTCGGACACCACAGCAGTGGCCAATCTGATCGCCTCTGTCTTTGCCATATTCAACGGCTCCGAAGGGAAGCTCACTGTTGCCACGCACAAGGTTTCTGTTTTACAGGGTGCCGGAAATCTCAGCTACAACACCGTCAGCGGGAGCAGCGTGCAGCCTCTGGTGGACACGGCTTGCGGGCATTTCACCGACGTTCTAAAAACCGAGGTCCACGAGAAAACGCTGATGCATGCGGTCGAGATGATGGCGCTGTGGTGCGAGAAGTTCACGAGTGACGTGACGAAGTGCGTGATCGACACCTTCAAGTGGGGCATGGCTTCGAAAACTTGGACGGCAGGCGTTCGCACTAATTACATAAAGCTCCTGATTTCCGTTCCCCTGGACGCGCACTCCGCCGTCGTCACGCCTCTGCTCACCCAGGCCATTGTCCGTACCTCGCAGCAGAGCATCCAGCCAATCTCCGTAAGCGAGGGTCTCGTCGCTGCTTACCTGCTGCTCAAACTGGTCATCACGGAAAAAGTCGAGAATGACAAGCAGAGCGTCCTCTGGAACGCGATCGACGATCAAATTTTCTTCTCGGAAAAGTTTCTCTCGTCTTGCAGCGACGAGTATTTGTACTACGTGATCGTTTTGTGCGATTTACTGCTCACCGAATTTTCCGACAGGTTGAACGAGAAAGCTCTTGCCGGCATTTACCGGGCGATCGTGGCCTGCGTCGTCGCGCCGAAATCCTCTGTTCGTCGTCGCTGCGCTGCGATCGCTCAAAAGATTCTCGTGGGTTTGAGCAACTACGAATTGGTCGAGGCTCTGCTGCACGAGTTCAACAAACTGCTAGAGAATGGGAAAATCAAGTTCGAGGGAAGCGAGAAAGAAGTCAACGCGGATTCCTTGATCAGAGAACCGACGGGCAGGTCCTTGGCCGAAGGTTTGATGGCGATATGCTCCGGCTCGTTCTTATTCGAGCAGCCCAAGCTACACCTCGCTAGAGACACGCTAATCCCCGCTCATCATCCCGCCGTTTTCCGGGCGGTACCCGAACTCTGGCTAAGAATTCTGCACAACTTCGACCTCTCCCCAAAAGATTTCTTCATCAAGTATGGCAGCGAAGTCCAAAAGCTTTTCATTCAAAATTACAAACCGCTGCCGTCGTACGAGAACGCGTTAGCAAGCGTCGCGTCTTTAGCACCGGATGCGATTCTTCCGGCTCTGATACCCGCCACCGTTCGCAAACTGGACAACGCCGAGATTCTCAAGGTCACGAAGGATGAGTATTTCACGTATCTAACTCCGGAAGGCGAGTTGTACGACAAGAGCATGCTGCCCAACAACGGGGAAGATGACATTATGAATACGATGAACATGAAACGCGAAAGCAAAGCGTACTCTTTCAAGGAGCAGCAAGAGGAGTTGCAGCTGCGACGCGAATTGTACGAGAAGCGCAAAAAAGAAGGGAAGATTCAGCAGCAGAAGCTTACGCCGAAGCAAGAGGAAGTTTTGAAGGCTCAGACGGCGAAGGAATGCGCGATCAGGCAGCGACTAACGAACTTGAAGTCGGACATTGACGACGCGGTGTCGATAGTCAACGCTCTTTCTCAGGGGAATAAATTCGAGCTCTCTTTACACTTTAAAGAGCTTCTCACGCCGATACTACGAAACTTGGATTCCCCGCTGGCAGCGCCCATCATGGCCGAACTTTACGTCAACCTCGGAAGAATCGTGGACATTGGCAAGAGTCCTGTTCTGGCGGATCTCATTTCTCACGCGACCTTGCGACAGTCGAAGCCGCAGTGCGATTTGGACGTTGCTTGGGAGGAAGAGGAACTCGACAGCGCGGTAAAACGCACGTTGAACCTTTTACACAATCACGCTGTCTTGCAGAAACGTCTCCTGGCCGCGACCGCGTTCTGCTACGTTTTTCCGTTCGTCAAGAAAGTCATGTTGACCTTCAAGGACGAGAACGTGATCACGCAAGGCTTACAGATAATCCAAGACCACGCGAAGCAGAGGAGCAGTGACCTCGCGAATCCCAAGGACGACCGACATCCCCGGCTACTGCCGCGGAAGCACATGTTCGACCTGTTGATCGAGCTGATGAGTAATACTTCGGGGCGGGCGCAGTCGCACGCGGTCGCGGCTCTTTTGGACGTCGCGCAGTCTGGCAGTGGAATCAATGGCGCAGCCCTTGCCACCAGTGAGGAGATCGACTCGTTGATCGGCGCGCTGCAGAACGGCTCGCCTGCCATCAGGGACTCATCGCTCAGGTTCGTATATTATTTTTCATCTTTCTTTGAAATCAGCTTATACATTAATCACAAAATTTTTATTCCTCAGAGGGCTCACCGTTGTTCGCCGTGCATTCCCTTCGGAAAAGGAGGACTTTGTTCTGCTTCTCAGGCTCACCAAGAGGATCTGGGTAGCAAGATTCGACGTCTGCGACGAGAACAAAGCGCTCGCCGATGAGCTGTGGCAAGTCGCGGGATTGGAAGCGAACGCGGAACTTTTGTGCGGCGAGCTAATCCAGGATATCGCGCATCCCGTCGAACCTATCCAGCAGGCTGCGGCGTGCGCCTTGGCTGAATTATTGAAAACAGATTCGAACTTGATGCCAGATATCCTGGAGAGATTGTTGCAGTTGTACGCGGAAACATTAGCGATGATTCCGCCGAAGATGAATGACTTTGGACGAGTCGTTGAGCAACCCGTGGACACGTGGGGTCCGCGTCGAGGAGTGGCACTCGCTCTGGCGCAACTTGCCCCGCTTTTGACCCCCAAGACCGTTCAGCAGGTCGTGCAATTCTTCGTTTCCAGCGGGCTCGGCGATAGAAACCAAACCGTCCGCACGGAAATGTTGACCGCCGCGGTTGCCGCCGTCGACCTTCACGGCAAAACGAACATCGCGTCTTTGGTGCCAGTTTTCGAGAACTTTATGGACAAAGCACCGAAGATCGGGAGCTTCGATTCCATCAAGCAATCGGTTGTTATTCTCATGGGTTCGTTGGCCAGGCATTTGGATAAGGACGATCCCAGGATCAAACCCATAGTGAAGAGACTGATCGCGGCTCTTTCTACGCCCTCGCAACAGGTCCAGGAAGCCGTGGCCAACTGCCTGCCTCACCTCGTGCCTTCGATCAAAGAGGACGCTCCGAGGATCGTGGAAAATCTTATGGTACAGCTTCTCAAGTCCGACAAGTACGGGGAGCGGAAAGGCGCCGCTTACGGTTTAGCCGGTCTTATTAAAGGAATGGGTATACTCGCTTTGAAGCAGCTTGACATCATGACGACGCTGACAAATGCTATTCAAGACAAGAAAAATTACAGGCACCGGGAAGGAGCTCTTTTCGCCTTCGAGATGCTGTGCACTATGTTGGGCCGTTTATTCGAACCTTACATCGTTCATGTGCTGCCTCATTTGTTACTGTGTTTCGGGGACTCGAATCAGTACGTTAGAGCAGCCACGGATGACACGGCGCGGATTGTCATGAGTAAATTGTCCGCTCATGGAGTTAAACTAGTTTTACCGAGTTTGTTGGCGGCCTTGGAGGAAGATTCTTGGAGGACAAAAACTGGTAAAGGAATCTCTGAATTAAGTAGGAGAACGTTGAAAAGAACGACACTAATCTTATTATTTTCTGTTCTAGGTTCCGTCGAGTTGCTCGGTGCTATGGCTTACTGCGCTCCTAAACAATTGAGCAGTTGTCTCCCGAGCATCGTGCCGAAACTCATCGAAGTCCTCAGCGATTCCCACACGAAAGTCCAGGAAGCTGGTGCGGAAGCTCTTAAAGTCATCGGGAGCGTCATCAGGAATCCCGAGATCCAAGCGATCGTCCCGGTGCTGCTCAAAGCCCTCCAGGATCCTTCGAGGAAAACGGCGACGTGCCTGCAGACTCTGCTGGACACGCAGTTCGTGCATTTCATCGATGCCCCGTCCCTTGCTCTGATAATGCCCGTGGTACAGCGAGCTTTTATGGACCGATCGACGGAGACAAGAAAAATGGCTGCTCAAATCATCGGGAATATGTATTCCTTAACGGACCAGAAGGATTTGACGCCTTATTTGCCAACCATCATCCCTGGGTTGAAGACCAGTTTACTCGATCCCGTACCGGAAGTGCGGAGTGTTTCGGCGCGTGCTTTGGGCGCGATGGTGCGTGGTATGGGCGAGTCCAGCTTCGAAGACCTTCTACCCTGGCTGATGCAGACCCTGACCTCGGAGACCAGCAGCGTCGACAGATCCGGTGCCGCTCAGGGTCTTTCGGAAGTCGTCCGTGGTCTCGGGGTTGAGAAGCTCCACAAACTCATGCCAGAGATCATAAGCACAGCCGAGCGCGTAGATATCGCGCCGCACGTTAAAGACGGCTACATCATGATGTTCATTTACATGCCCAGCGCCTTCACCACCGAATTTACGCCTTACATCGGTCAGATAATTAACCCCATTTTGAAGGCTCTAGCGGATGAGAACGAGTACGTACGCGAGACCGCGCTCAAGGCCGGGCAGCGTATCGTCACGCTCTACGCGGATTCAGCGATCATGTTACTGCTGCCGGAGCTGGAAAAGGGCCTGTTCGACGATAACTGGCGCATCCGGTACTCGTCTGTGCAACTCTTGGGCGATTTGCTGTACCGCATTTCTGGAGTATCCGGGAAAATGTCCACGGAGACGGCGAGCGAGGACGACAACTTTGGTACCGAGCAGTCGCACTATGCCATCATCAAGGCCCTCGGCGGCGAGCGAAGAAACCGGGTTTTGGCGGGACTCTACATGGGCAGATCCGACGTCGCGCTCATGGTGCGACAAGCCGCGCTTCACGTCTGGAAAGTCGTCGTCACGAACACGCCACGGACCTTGCGAGAAATTTTACCCACGCTTTTTGGCCTATTACTTGGTTGCCTCGCCAGCACTAGTTTCGACAAAAGACAAGTCGCCGCGAGGACTTTGGGGGATCTGGTGAGAAAACTGGGCGAGCGAGTCCTGCCGGAAATCATACCGATTCTCGAGAGAGGATTGCAAAGCGATCAGGCTGATCAGCGCCAGGGCGTGTGCATCGGGCTTTCGGAAATTATGGCTAGCACCAGCAGAGACATGGTCCTCACTTTCGTCAACAGTTTGGTTCCCACCGTTAGGAAGGCACTTTGCGACCCTTTGCCGGAGGTGCGACAAGCCGCGGCCAAAACTTTTGACAGCCTTCATTCGACCGTCGGAGTACGAGCCCTGGACGACATTCTCCCAGCGATGCTGACGCAGCTCAACTCCCCGGATTCCGCGGAAGCCGAAAACACCCTGGACGGTTTGCGCCAAGTCATGGCGATCAAGTCGCGCGTCGTTTTGCCGTATCTGGTGCCCCAGCTGACAACACCACCCGTCAATACCAAGGCTCTTTCGATCTTGGCGAGCGTCGCTGGCGAAGCGCTTACGCGATTCCTGCACAAAATCCTGCCCGCGTTGTTAACGGCTTTGTCGAGCGCTCAAGGGACGCCGGACGAAGTCCAGGAACTGGAGTATTGCCAGGCTGTGATTCTGTCGATTACAGATGAAGTCGGGGTGAGGACTGTGATGGACCAGCTCATGGAAGCCACGAGGTCGGAAGACACTTTGAGGCGCCGCAGCGCCGCGACGCTTTTGTGCGCATTCTGCCGGGATACCAGGGCGGATTACAGTCAGTACGTGCCGCAGCTGCTACGAGGATTGATTCATTTGTTCACCGATGACGATAAGGAAGTGCTGCAGATGAGCTGGGAGGCTTTGACAGCGGTTACAAAAGTAAGAAATACTCGATTCTCTGGCCCCTTGAAAGAAATTGTATTCTTTATTTTTCTTGTTTCAGACCCTTGTTTCGAATCGACAAATAGCTCACGTTCAGGACATCAGACAAGCCGTTCGCTTTGCCGTGTCGGATTTGAAAGGACAAGAACTGCTGCCGGGATTCTGCTTGCCCAAAGGCATCACTCCGATTTTACCGATTTTCCGAGAAGCTATATTGAATGGTTTGCCGGAGACGAAGGAGCAGGCTGCTCAGGGTCTCGGCGAAGTGATAAAGCTCACGAGCGCTTCCGCTCTTCAGCCGAGCGTTGTTCATATTACGGGACCGCTCATTCGCATCCTTGGGGATCGATTCAACTGGAGCGTTAAGGCAGCGGTGCTCGAGACTTTGGCGATACTTTTGGGAAAGGTGCGCTCTTGGTTCTTTGAACACTTTGGCGGGAATTGGAAGTATTCTTGATTCTGATTTTTGGAATAATCGTAGGTTGGAGTGATGCTGAAACAGTTCCTGCCCCAGTTGCAAACGACGTTTTTGAAAGCCCTGAACGACAGCAACAGGCAAGTGAGACTGAAAGCAGCTTATGCCCTGAGCAATCTCATCATCATACACACTCGGGCGGATCCACTTTTCGCCGAGCTGCACACCGGGATCAAAACCGCCGACGATCCGGCGATAAGGTGTGGTTTCGCGAGTAGAAACGAATTGATTTATTTTCAGAGATGATGACGGCATTGTTTTTTTCCAGGGAAACGATGCTCCAGGCGTTGCGCGGCGTTTTGACACCTGCAGGAGACAAAATGACGCTGCCGCTCAGGAAACAAGTTTTCGTCACGTTGAGCGGAATGCTCGGTCATCACGAGGACTTGACGCGAAACGCGGTTGCTGGTTGTTACGGAGCACTCATGCGATGGTTATCCCCGGAACAATTGGTCACTGCTTTTAATGAAAATTTGTTGTGTGAGTTTATTCGTTCAGATTTGTTAGAATTCCGTGTTTGACGTTGATTAACAATATTTCTGAATTTTTAGGTACCGATTCAAACGCTGATTGGACTCTTAGACACGGCAGATCAGCGGCATTGTCCGTTGTGCTGAAAGAGTCGGCCGGAACGGTTTACGTTGGCAAAGACCAAGAACGCGTCTGCAAGGTCATTTTGGCTTATTTGGCAGCGGACAGAATCCAGATTGCAATGAATGGTGTTCGTGCTTGCGGGTATCTTTTCCAGTATCTTATGAGCGAAGAGCAACCGATTCCGCAACAGATTTTGACCCCTTTTGTACGAGTGAGTAAAATTTTTGGTTGTTTTTTGTGTTATATCGTTTTAATTTAAAGAGTACAATTTTGCATCTTTCTTTTCAGTCCATGAACAATAACAGCAACGACGTGAAGCAATTGTTGGCGAGAGTTTGCACGCACTTGGCGCGAAATGTCCCCGCTGAAAAAATGTCGCCCGAGCTTTTGAAGGTTTTGATACCCATGCTGGTGAATGGAACAAAGGAGAAGAACGGTTACGTGAAAGCGAACAGCGAATTAGCCCTCATCGCTGTATTAAGATTGAGACAAGGCGACGAGGAGCATCAGGTAAAGAGATTTATTTTCAAATTTGCGATCTGTTTTGCTATAATAAAATCATTGTTTCAGCGATGCATGGCTCTACTGGACCTTGGAGCCAAGGAATCTTTATCGGACGTCGTGAGCAAAGTGTTACGGAAAGTTCTTTCCCAGCCCGAGGGTAAGATCGAAGAGCTGGACGATACGTTGCTCACGTGAGAAATACGCAACTTTTCAACCCATTTCTCACTTGTTATTTCCAACGAACAATCGATGCCAAACGTTGCGAATCCTGCATTGATCTCGTGTCGGGTTTGACGAACTGCTTTTTTGTTCTTCGCAATAAAATGTCGCGTAGTATGTATTGACGACGGTTATATTTGTCAGAACGAATCGTTGCTAAAGATTATTTCCTCAAAGACTTGATGAAAACCGTGATTTCGGTGGAGAAGCAAGGACCTGACTGTTTTACACGAATTTTCTTTTGTTATAAAAATGTCGTTTCGAACGAACTTGGAGATATTGTTGCGACGACGAGCGATTTGAAAATGGAATTATTACTGTTACACAAAGGTTTTGTTGATAACGTCGTTTACTGGATTGTGCGAATTTGTATATAGTTTGATGATACGTCACCAGCGCTGACTCGAGAATTCATTGCCGTTTTTGTCAACTCGGTGAACGTGAAAGGGTTGAAATGTTTGACGATTTTCTCAAGCAGCTCGATAAAGAGTTTTGCGTTATGACATTTGTTTGCTATTTTTAAAAACCGTGCAAAATAAGGTTTTACTTTTCAGTAGTTTATTAACGACTTTTTGTACATTTTACACCGAAATGAGTTGGAGCTGTGCATGTCACATTTGATAACGTATTCGATGCGTTTGTATCACATTTACATGCGTCTAAAACTTTTGTTGTCAAGTCTTGTATTGTGTAAAATTTAAATTAAAATCTCGAGACTGTACATTACAACATTACATCCCCATTTTCATGCATTTTTCCAAGTATTTCCGAACAAGATGAGTTTACATTAAACGCCTTAGGTGTGAAAACTATGAAACAGATACTTCCGTCCGAGTCATTTATTTTCGAGATATTGTCAGTGCCAAAGATCTGGGTAATGGAGTCTCTTCGGAGCCTTGTCTACCTGTCTGGCGCCCATGAAGGTCATTAGAGTGCGCGGATTGACCCTCCAACATCTGAAGAACTATAGAATATGTTAATTTTGAGCGATGAAAGGCGAGACTAAACAAGATTTTGTTGACGATGGACAAAATGTCGTTCGGACAAATGTTTCGTCTTCTTGAAAAGCGCTTGAACCTGTTTGTCATGGGAGACGAAAACGTGGTCCAGAGCATGGAAGATTTTTTTTTAGAGAAAGATTTAAAGTCTTGGGAAATGGTTTTTAAGAGATGTTACAAACGCTTATTATTATCGGGAACTCGGTAAGTTTATTGGGTGGTCTCTTGAAACGTGAGAGCTGTGAATCACGATACTTTGTTATTTTACTCTCTGCCGTCGCTGCACATATTGTTCGAATGTATACACGTGTTTCACACCAGTGTTTTTTTACAAGGAAGTAACGCCCGGAGCCGACAAAGGTAAACTTTTTTCTAGATTTGCATTGTTCGAAACGAAAGTTTTGGAATTACAAGTTGATTACGCTCAGAATTGTCAACTTAAAGATCGGTATGATCAATTAGTTCATTTTTAAATGCGTTTGGAGGCCTCGAATGTAACACTCGGAGTTCGTTTACACGACTCCGAAGAAGGGCAAATCATAAACAAACATTCGAAACCCTCACTACTGGAGTTTGTCCCTTGAAAAGTCCTCGCTTCTGTCAAGTGTTTATTGATTTATAATCTTCCAAATGGATCTTATTTTCACGACATAGAACAGCCTTTGCGTTATCTTACAGGAAATATGCTTTCTAGTTACAACACTGGAATTTTATAGATAAATATTGTTCTACAAAATGCAATAAACCCAGAAATAAACAGCTATAAAAATTCGGGTTTTAATAGATGTTAAATTTTCATTATTTTTTCAAAGTCTTCGATGTAGCGTTGCGTTTTTTTCATTCCGGCTTTATTTATTCGTACAAAAGGAGTCATTCAAGTATTATCACTCTTCGCATTTTCAAGGCTTTTTTTACTGCGAATTTAAAAAAGTTTTAAATACAAAAAATACCTGCATTTCATTTATTTATATATTAAAAGCACGACGTCAGCAAACGTTTTTATTTCTATTTTCTGAGGTAAACGAACGTTCAAAATTCCAAATTCGCTTATATAATACTGGAATTGTTAAAATGTTCGATTTTGTTCACGCCAGCAAGAAAAGCTAATGTGTGAAAATGTTTACCAATAGTAGTGGAGTAGGCGTGGGTATTAGCCGCTCAAGTTCTCTCTAAATGGTCAAGCACCCCCACCGCTTACCCTTATTCCCACGTGCTAGAAAAGTGCAGCGATGCACTGTTTTTCGTTAGTTTAGCTTTTGGAAGTGATCAGTCAACGCTCGACGGTTGTTCAAGCACCTCAAACTTTCGTGCACTTGGAAATACAACGAAACAATTACAACTTCGGTTACGTAAAATTGCATATCGACTTCCGACATTCGCAATTTTTCCCGCGGGAGAATTGCCATTTTCCGGATGAAAAATGGGCTCAATCTCGCACATGGAACTTCAACAGCGCCAGGAATTGTTGGCACGCCAGATGGAAGTGACACTTTACCACCACAATTTGGGTAAATAGCAAAAATTGCACGCCAATATTTTTTTGTTCGAAACCATTTTTTGCAATCCCGCGTGATTGAATATAAACAAAAAATGCAGTTGTTTGGGAAAGCAAAAACGTGGTTGATTTAGAAGCATATTTTTTCCGTGTTCGAAGTGTGCTCTCAATAATATTTAAATAAACGCAAGAACTGAAAAAACGTTTATATTCCTTACGAACAGTGTAAATAAATTTATGTGCTGTTAGAAACTGCTAGAACATTATCTTTAATAACCAGTGACATATGCATGACGCAAATACAATATCATGATATGTAATGTTGAACATGATTAGAAATACGCATTTCGCGGGTGAACTTTTTATGCAAATGTTTCGATTTTAACACAAGCCAATTTATTTCACACTGATGAACAAATTACGAAAACATTTTTTTTCGGCGTTCGAAAATTTGGGCATAAGAAAAAGAAGAAAAAAAAAGAATGCCCGACGCGTCATCTCCGGGGTATCGGGAAAATCTTGAGCATGATTTTGGCGGTAAGACCTCGTCGACTCTCTCGGGGGATTATTCAAGATCAAAAACGCCGCATCTTTCGTGGCGCCGCGCTTTTGTTTGCATCTCGCCGATTTTCCAAGCACCTCGGAGATTTTTCGGTACCAATTATCCCGGTAGAATAAAGCGCGTTGTTCGGAAATGCCCATAGAGCTTGTTCAGTTAGCCAGTTGCTCCTTTTGTGCTCGAGAACGCGTTTAAAAGACAAGTGCGTTTCTTTTGAACTTCTTCTACAAAAAAAACATTCGTCACCGTAAAAATTTGTGTCTTCAGAGCGTCTTTCGCATTCGAATCCGTGGCCGATTCTACAGGAATACAAAGGATCGTCCCTGCCTGAAGAAGTCGGGGTGCAATTGGAAGATAAGAAACTTTGGGAGCAATTTCACCAGCATAAAACCGAAATGATAATCACGAAGACTGGAAGGTAAGCAAATAGATTCTCATGTTTTTTCGGCCATGGAAATGGCAAGGCATTTTCCGCGTCGGCGTTTTGCCTTTGATATTCTTTTGGCGCCGTGCGCAGGACGCGTCGTGCTCTTTTCTGCATTGAGAAGAGGATGACAGAAAACCCCCAAAGGCGCGCCGAACAATCTCGCCGAGGTGTCCTAATCTCGCTAAAGAAAAGCTCGTTTGGCGGGTAAGCGATACTCGGTTTAGCTTTTTCATCGGAATCGTTGTCGCGCGATCGAAACGCTACTCTGCTCTTACCTTTATTACCCTCTGCAGACATTTCGCAACCATCGCGGAAAAAGAATGGAACTTTTGGTCCTAGAGATATTTCATCGTCAAAAAAAGAACGTTGTTGGTATTAAATTGTCGGGAAAAGATCGACGAATGCAGTTCTCGTTTGCAGTTTGATAATTTATTTACAACCCAAAAGTTAGAATGTTTTCACGTCAGAAATTGCCTCTTTTATCAGGGAGACGAAATTAATTAATTTCCATTAATGAAGAAATCGTTTCAATTGTTAATTAAAGTTCAATAAATCGAAGAGCGATATCGAAAAAGTGCGCAGTTTACCTCTCCTCTTTTTGTATTATTTGATCTGCGTCAAGTTTTCCAAGCGACACAAATCTTGATGATATTTTTGTGAAAAAGTTGTACAATTTCGGAGAGATAAGGAAACGGAAGCGTTTTGAAAAGAAGAGATTGGTTATCTGTCTCAGTATCCTACACGTTTTTCTAAATGCGCGATTGCATCTCGTGGAATTGTATCTGGCGTTGACAAAAAATTATTTTATCTCTCTATGCTCAACGCGCATAATTGATAAAGAGAAATTCTCCGTAAAAGATTGTAGAAGTCGCCAAAAAACGCAGTTCCGTAATGTCAATAAATCCGTCTTCTCAGATTCGGAAGATTCGGAAGCACATTCCTTGGAGGGTCGAGTGTCTGCATAACAAAGAACATAAAGGAGACGTCGAGGGCGACAAGTCCCTGTCGCCTTTTCACGTCTGCCTTTGCCGCCGCGCGGCGGTGTCTTTGCTTGTCTGACTGACTCACAAGTGTAACTCGCAGGAACGCTCGAAATTGTCGATCACTGATTTGGCTCGCTACTTAGTGGCGCCTGTCTATAAACATTTTATGACACACCAAAACGTCGGACTAATCAAGTAAAAATGCTAGCGTATCTTTTACCTTTTAGACAGAAGGAAAATACGAAATGCTTCATCTTCTCTATTTTTTTTCACCAGTTTTAAATTTATAAAACTTTTCTCATTTCTTTGAATTTCAAACCGCTCATAGCGTGGAAATGGAACTGGATTTTTCAGTTGTTTATTGTAAAATGCGACAAATGTCGCCGGGTGCGCGCGTTTTCCATTAGCACGAGCGTCCCTGGATGATTTTTCGGTTTGGCGCCAGCTCGAAAAGTGGCTTCGGAACAACCACTCGAGAGGCTTTTTAGAAAACACATAAAACAGAGAAAACTTGGAAAACGTCCCAAAATTCATTACTGGTCGTCTCGTCACGGCGCATCCGAGTGCCTAAAAAAACTATCTTTTTCGTACCTGAATTTCTGATGTCAAGGAATCAGGCGTTGATAACAATCTGGAATTCCAGCCTATCACGGTAAAATATTGGTAGACTTTTGAAACGTTGCCACATAAATAAACATCCACTCGATCCTTTAGTTAAACATTCGCAATTTTTAAAGGTAAGAAAATACCACCGTGAATTTCTCAGTCTGAGAACGGCGCCACTTGTTATTTTTTTTGAAGCGCCATGTCTGATTTTATGTGTCTTTCAGATTCAAAAATCTTTCTCACTTCGCAAAGGATGATAAGCGATGATGAATTCGTATTAAATAAAGGCGTTTTTGTTTTTTAGGCGTATGTTTCCTGCTTTGAATATTAACATCAAAGGATTGGAGCGAGGAACTCATTACTGCGTTGTTTTGGAAATGATGCTGTCTTCGGGCTTTCGTTACAAATATCTGAGCAAACAAAGCGACTGCAACAAAATGTGCGATGAGAAGGGATGGAAAATCGCAGCCCCCGCGGACTATCAAACTAGCCTGTCAAGCAAAATTTACGTGCACCCCAGCAGCCCATCGACGGGTTCCAATTGGATGACGCAGAAAATCAGTTTCGCTAAATTTAAGCTGACCAACAACCAATTGGACCCCAAAACAAACGTGAGCGATATTTTTATCCCAAACAGGCGCCCCGATAAATCGAAACGTCGGTTTTTCTGAAATGTTCGTTTATCTTTTTCAGATCATTCTGAATTCCATGCACAAATACGTTCCGCGTATTTGGGTAATCTGCTGCGATGGTTCCGCATGCGTTGATAACATGCGTTTTTATCCGCGACCATCCAAGTGTTTTATTTTCAAGGAAACGGAATTCATTGCTGTCACAGCTTACCAGGTGTGTTTTTTGTTCATAAATACCCATGATTCATTTATTAAATAAGCAATGCTTCCAATACTTCCATTTCCAACATTTTTTCTCCAGAGAAATAATTTTTTGTATAAATTAAACACTCAAAAAATGAATGATTCAATAATATTTGAAAAACTTTTGATCAATCGATGTATTTCCAACAATTTGCTTGACTATTGAAGTTTTTCTAAAAATGTAATTGGTTTTTAAGGGGATGTGGAATACCCTGGGTTTCTACATTATCGGCTTTTGGGGTGTTTATTAATAAAAAATGCAATGCTGTTTTAAAATGAATTCTGAGACCAGACGCCGATTCTACTGACTTGGGAGAATGTAACGAAGTCTTAAAACCTAGAATCTGATTGTTAATTTAGAAGAATCGTACGATTTAGTCGAATTTGAACTAATTCGTACTATTCTTCTAAATTAACAATCTGATTCTAGATTTTGAGATTTCGTTACATTCTCCCAAGTCAGTAGAATCGGCGTCTGGTCTCAAATTTCATTTTGAAACGGTATTAAATTTTTTATCAATCAATACCCCAAAAGCCGATAAGGTAGAAACCCGGGGTGTTCCACATCCCCTAAAATTTCCTTATAAAGTTCAATTTTCATTAATGATAACAATTTTTCTCTTGGATAAAATCAAATTAATTAGACTGCTTAATAACTCCGTCCAAATAACTTTTAAAAACGAACCAATAAATTTTTTTTTACAATAACTTGTAGGAAGGTCAAAAAATTGTCAAAAGCATTAGTAAAAGTGCAAACTTGTCAACAAACTGTGAATTATAAGCAACCACTCGCGCCTCCAAATCACGATAACACAAAAATTGCAATACTTTTTTTCAAAAAGCCACAGCAATTAAATTCCAACGTTTTTTGTTCTCAGAACGAAGCCATAACGCAAATGAAGATCGACCACAATCCATTCGCCAAGGGATTTCGTGCATTGGGCCATGCGTCGAACAACAAAAGGAAAAGACCGCCCAGGATGAACGAGGCGTCTAACTCCGATGGGGAAGAATTCGAACCTTCCAGCGGTTCCGACTCGGAAACTTCGACGAAGCCGACGAACCAGCCGACCGAAAACGAAAATGGACATCTTCAGGAGCTGCTGTCGAATACACCGTCCGAATCCGGGCAAGCGGAAGCGAGCAGCGGGCACGAGATGAACCCGGGTTTCTACAGACCTTGGCTCGGTTCCGCCACGACGGAAGAACGTCAACAAAGCGCGCAATCCTTAGCAAGTCCTTACGTCGGTTTTCAACCTAGTTTGCAATACAGTCAAAACATACCCACAACATATCCAATTTATTGTAGCTGCATGCCGCATATTCCTCCTCAAATTTGCCATTCATATCCTCATCTTCATCCCCAAAGTTACCAGAGTTTTTACATGAATTGAACATGGTTTTGAATGTTTTATGTAAAATGTTCAGTACTTTTTATATTAAATCAATCTTTGTTTCCGTTGGGTAAATTCAGCAGCGGAAATGAAGTAATTTATATTTGCGTGACGCCGCAGAACCGATCATTTGTACATATGTAAATAAAATCGATTAAAATTACTCGTTTATCTTGACTCTTTTATTATTTTGTTATAAATAATTTGCGTATTGATCGTCACAAGCAGCATCTTTTGTCGCCGCGACCCTTGTTGTACTTTGGGCAATAAGGTGGGTCGCGACTGGTCAAACAAAACGAGCCTCTCGTTCCGGTGGGGGTGTGTTGCCCCAGTAAAAGTAGTTGACCCGATCTTTGACCGAGTCTCATTCCCGTTGGGCATCTCCGTGAACAAGCTTCGGCGTAGAGGTCGTTTTCCCCGTCGATGCTCTGCGCCATGTAACAAACCGCCCAGACGTGGCTGCACAGCTGGTAATTTTCGCGGTTCTCGCAGAAAGGTTGAACCCTACCGCCGTTGACGCAAATGTCGACATGTCCCATGTTTCCGACTTCGCCTGAAAAGCGGGCAATTAACACAAATTTAACGACCGTTCTTAAAAAAGTGAAACTAGGAAGTGCGAGTTTCGACATTTTCCAAGTTCTCTTCTTTCTTTTTTACGTTGATAAATTAATAATAAATCTATTCTTATCGTATATTACATTTTTATTCAACTGTTATTTCCGTTACTTCGGAATGGTTTTCGGAAAATCGGAAATGCAAGTTTTATGCAAGTTTAAATAACATTTTATCAAGACATTTCGTAACAATATCGCAACTTACCGTAATAACCGGCATTTGTATGAATGATTTCGACAAAGTCAGCGTCTCCGCTGTCGAGGCGATTGACCAACCCTGGTCTCACAAGAGGACGAGCAGGGTCGAGGCCTGGGTTCATTAAAAACAAATGTTGTCGTCAAAAATCGTCAAACAATGAGTCCAAAATTTTTGATAGTTCTACCTATAATTCTGTGCATTCGAAACAGAAGAAAGTTCGCTATAATTCCACACAAATGTCCACCAAGGGAGTGACCGACGCAAGTTGTTCGTGAGATTGGGAGTCCGAGATTTCGAAGCGTTGTTAAAGTCTTGGCGAGGCAACGCGCGACCGGGCGCAAATTTGAAACTGCCGCGGGGTAACACGGGGCTGCTGATAAAGCTCCCCAATCGATCAAGAACACGTTGTAGCTTCCATTCTTAGCGTACGCGTCTCGCAGAATAGAAATTGGCAAAGAGTTATCGCCTCCTGTGCATTTTAACAAGACCATTTTTCTCTCGTAACAAATTTAATTAAAAATAGTAACATTAAGTCGATTCGTGATGAAAATTGACCGTTTTTTCATGAAGTGATGTAAAATATTACATTGTTGTTCAAAATTTTAGTAACATAAGAATCACTTCTCTCATTGGGATAATTATTTTGGCATAAGAATAGTTTCTCGAAAGAAGCAACAAAAAAGACACACCTCCGTAGCCGTGTATCAACAAAATATTTTCTTTCGTGGGTTCGTAATCGTGACGCAACCAGTCGCTTTCGTGAAAATCGAGTTCCCGCCGTGGTTTGTCGGCCGTGTAAAGGTACACGTGAATATCTGGATCCGGACACATATCCTTCTCGTCGCCTCTTCTCCAGGTGCACTGGTCCATGTCGTAATCCGACGCCGCGCCGCTTTCGATTGCGTCATGAATTGGCCCTCGCGCCTCCGCGGGACCAACGGCCAGGAAAAGTCCAAAAATCGCCGCAAAGGATGAGCACCGCACCACGTACATTCTTTCTACCGGTTAAATTCAAGACTAATCTCGCGCGCTTCTCTACCGGGTCGAACCGTCACATGTATGCCTCACCATTCGCCTGGTACCGTTGCCTCCTACTTATGATTCTTTCCTCTCTGAGCATTCGATCACGTCCAGAACTCAACGCCCTGGCATTACCGGGCGTTTACCTATTGTTATTCCTTCGGCATAATCGTAACATTTTTGCGCTTCCAAGGCAGATGCAAATATGCGAGTTTGGAAGATGCTCGAATGTTTGCGAACAGGGGCTCGGGCTGTAATTTCCCGAGAATGAAAACTGGAATCGTAACGAATATCTTTTTCTTGAATTTGCGTAAAAGAATTGGAATGAAAAAGAAGTCGACTTTTCCAGAACAGATTTTTAATGTTTGAAAAATGGTAATTCGCAAAGATAGAAAAAGTTGGAAATCGAATTGGGCTGAGTGATATTTAAGATAAAAATTAATCATCAGTTGAAATAAAACAATTAAAGGTTTTCAAGAACAACTTTTATACTGAATTTTTATTCGAACTTTGAAATTGTTTTCACGTTTATTAATCGAAAGTTCATTTTGTATTAATAACTTCGATTGAATAACTTTTTTACACTTTGGAAACGTTTTTATGAAGTTATTAATTCAACTTTTGGGGCTATGAATTCAATTTCAGCCTTAAAAAATGCGCAGCGTCGAAGATACTCATTAACTTTTAACAATCTGGAAAATGAAACAAACCAATGTGGGAAATATTGTAAATCTTCAGCTTAGAATACGTGAAATTGGGTTACCAAATTGTAAGTTTGAAAAAATACAACCGTTACCGAAAGAACCGAAACCTGGACTATAAAGAAATGTCATTCCTTTCCCGGTTCCTCATTGTAAACTTTACTTATCTTCAAAGAAAAATTAATCAAATTAACATAAATTAATCATCACACGTACCAGAAACGTGTTGTCGCAACTTTTCAATGAAATGAGACGCGAAAAAAGTTAATTGACGTTTTACGTTTCGAAAGAAAAATTATGACAATAAAAATTCGTCAGGCTCGCGTTTTGAAACGGAAAGGAAGTGATTGATGAAGAAGATTACCGGATGATTTCGAAAGAGAAAGGAAATGGTCAACGTGAGCGGTCGAATGGTTTGTTTTCTTTTCTTATTTTTTCATGTGTTACAAATCAGTGCGCTCGCCATGTAATCGTACAATTCAATGTTTCATATATATACAGAACAACCTTAAATGTATGCGGAAACGCGAAATTTTCATCTTACATATATGGTACAACGAAACTTGCGTCCATCGGCGATCAGTCGCGGAAACAGAATGAAAAACTTCTCTTTGGCATATATTTTCGTCATTCTTTATCTATATTTTGTTTCCTTTCCGGAATTGATCGCCGGACGGACGCTCGACGCACAGCCTCGACAAGGCGACTTCTCATCTTGCGATTTCTTTTTAAAAACAAACGCGTATTTAGCCGTTACTCGTTGACGTCGTAGAATTTCGTTTCGGAGATTATCTCGGTATCTCGACCACCGAACGGTACGATGTTTACTGGTTAAAAGAAAAGAAAAAAAATGCGACGCTTTCAGAGTAGCCAGACAACATTTTTGCAAGAGAAAATACATCCCCGAGACAAATACTTCAGAATGCTTCGAAGAAGAATGAGCGCTTACGACGCGATTATCGAAAGATAAACATCAATGCGGTCGACGGATAAGATACCAGGGATTCGAAGAGTTTGTTTTCGTATCCCGCCCAGTTTTGTCTGAGCGATCGTGTGAATAACGTATTATAAGAGAAAAAAGTCGGCTACTTCCAGAACTTTTCCGGACGAAAGCAGAAAAAGGAAAGGGATATCGGAGAGAAATCTTTGACACGAAGATAAATCGTGACGGATGCATCTCGTTTTTCGAATGCCCTTTACGCGCTAGTAGTGCATCGTTACATTCCAAAGCTTCAGCGCGAACATCTTTGCTTCGTGTGTGCGCTTCGTGCTTGATGAAGAATAAAAGAATGAAAAGGTTTTTCATGCTTTCGAAGGAAATCGGTGATGCATGTCTCGTTATCGCGAACTCGTTTGGAAATGGCGCACCCAAGACAGAAACTCGAAGGGAATTTGCAAATAGAAAATCGACGGATGAAAAAGACACATATCTTATCTTTCTTTTCGCAATAAAAATTGGTACAACTAGCGTTTACTTTCGTTTCAGTTTCATTATGTAAATTTTATTCGTTTATTTTGCTTTGCGACAATTGACACGTGTTTCAGGCATTTTCTTAATTCCGCAATTCGACATTACAATGTTATTGCGATGAAAAAATTGCATGCCCCACATGTCGATTTTGGAAAAAATCTGATCGTGCCATGTAATCATGCGTGAAAAAAGCTCAACAATTCGATGATTCGATACGGAAAATGTAGTGTAACGATTCCGTCGCGTTTACGAATGAGATTCGAGTAGACATTGCGTAAAAAATTGTACAATTCGTATTATTTATACCATACGTAAGTACAATGTACAAGTATACTTATTGCGTAATGTATTCTATGAATTAATATCATCGGTATCGATTTTCATCTCGTTTCAGGAGCCTCGTTCAATCTTTTCCTTGAACCGACTCTGAGATAAGAACACCATTATTGCAATAATCCTCCCTTTTAGTCCATTCGCTGGTTCGAAATCTCTATGCATTTTCATGTCCATGAAAACACTTGCGTTTCTTTTTCATGTTTTTTTTTTATACAACAAAAAGTTATCGACAATAAATGAGACGCCGTAGAATTGAAACTTTTCTGTCTTAAAAATTCCAAAACAGACTCGCTTTTCTTGAAAAATTGAACATTTCTGAACTTTGCAAATTTACTGTTTCTAAGCATAAAAAACATGAAGAGAAGCAAGTTTTTTTCATCGACCTCAAAAATATTCGTCTCGAAAACAAATGTTCCGATCGAAATCTGAACTTATCCCTTTCTTTGCACGTCATGTCTTTTATCGAATCACAACATACGTGCACTTGTCACACTCAACTCGCATTTGCCTGCCGATATTTCCATCCACAAAACATGGCCGTAAAAATATTGTCCAGGCTAGGACAATTGTGGTCATTCACGGACAGAAATGAGAGTAATTATTTTCAGAAATTCCGTATTTTTCTGTTCAGAAATGGTCATGATTGTCCGGTGATCACAATATTCGGTGTCCATTTGTGAACAATTTCCGTGGACAGAAACATCGGCAGGGCTCGACACTAGCCATGAAAGAAAAAACTTCACGAAAAGTGTACAATCATCGTATTCTCGTCGGTGAATTTAATACGATGCGTCGATTCAGGATCATGTAGTCTACGTTTCCATCCACCGTTTCGTTTTTTCTCTCTATACAAATAAATTATCTATACATTTAAAATATTTATAGATATCATGATATGACGTGCGATTTGAGCCGAACACGGCGGACTGCATGATAATTCATACGACTACGATGCGGCGATTGAATTCGAAGCGAAAACTAATCTAAGAAACGCAGAGAGATAAAAAAGCTTTTGCGAAAGGATGCGAGATTTTGCTCTAAATAACACATTTTACTCCTCGATAAAATGTATAAAATTTAATCTCCCAAAGAAGAATAAATTAATTTGCAAGAATGTGCAAAACTGGAATAATTGGATTAATGCTGATGAGTACGCATTTCACTGTAACCTCAAATTTTGAAATATGTTCTGATCTTGATTTATGAAGAAAAAAATAAAAGGCTATAATACGCGCATTAAAAATACATAGCGAGACTTCCTTTCGTAATTTACTGACTTTCTCCGCTTTAAAAGCGAGGATGATCAGGCCGTCATATTTTGCGCATTTCAGTTACAAGAAAAGATTGTATTTTTAATTAACATACATCCGTGTAAAAAATGGCACAAACTTTGCTCGATTGAGAGAGGTCTGCGTTTTAACGCGAGACTTGCAAACTTGTTTTTTTCGTTTCATCCTGGAAAATCATAAAACTGCATGAAAAATTCTCTCGCGAAAGAAAATAAATGCAACATCGATCGATCGGTACAAAAAACGTTGTTTTTCTCATGTATTTTTAGTCTTCTAATAAAACTCATAAAAATAGATTGTTCGCAAACTTTTTATAAACAACGATAATTTCTCGAAAGGTAAACAATGTATTGACTATTGCATTTCTTTGCCTGCAGAATAAAAATAAAACATAGGAGAGAGTGCCCCAAGTTGAAAAAGTTTGAAAACATTTGCCAAATAAAGTTATTCTATAGTATTGGACTGAAAATCAGCATCACTACCGAAAATAAAATCGTGACAATGCATTTCTCTCTTTTTGAGTGAGTTTTTAGGTATGCAAATAAGGATTTATTTTCAGCCAACTTGGAAATGAAACAGAACGTATTAATGTTTTGTTGAATTCAAATACGAAATAATAGTATTTACAGCAATGATTTTGTAAAGTTAAAAACGGAGGAGTTTTCTTAGCTCGAAACACTTTGGAACGTTTAAAATGATTTTAGTATTTTACACATCGTCGTTCTATCAATACATTCATATTTAAAAAGGAAAAACAAGCGACAAAAAAGTGATGAAAATGCCGCTAATAGTTTTTAAAACCGAATTTCATCACTCATTATCAAGTACAAATAATATAAAGTTAAAAGTGATATAAATGAATCGAGATAAAATTGGCAATGTACAAAAACTGATAAAATAAATCCATGTATGCATTAATAAGATCATTTATTAATTATTTCCTGTCTTTTTCTTCAAACCCTTCAAAAGTTTACTGATCGATTAAATAACAATTAAAAACATTTAAGATTCAAAAAAATCTAAATCACAAATCTAAACATTCCAGCGATATGAACCATCCGTTTTCCCAAGTAATTTCAGTTTTCAACGACAAAGAAACAAAAGGTCTCTCAAACTAGGGCACTCTCCCCTACCAATTTCTTCCCGTACACCCTCTTTTTCGCTCGCGCTAACCAATCACACAGAATTTTTGAAATCCGTGCGATTAATCTTCCTGAATCGACTCTCGATTAAAAGCGCTTACCTCCAAATTCTCCTAAAATAAACCCTACTAGATCGTTAGGTTAAGTTTCGACGAAATAATACAAAATTAACATCTTTTCCCTACAATTACGATCGCGCTAGTTACGAGTGTACCGAAGCCGAAGTTCGCCCGGGCGATTTCGTACGTCGTATACGTCCCCGTTTTACAAAATCGTGAAAAGCCCGCTCTGCGAAGCGTGGCCTGAACCACAGCCAGATTTGTCCGTGCGACTAACAGCGCTCCTGTACCACCTACTTTGAGGCAGTGCATAGTTTCTCGTTTTTTTAAGCTAATTTCATCGACGGGGCCTAACTCCCGTGATCCTGGTCGAGCTCGTCCAGCGACTCGAGCCTCGCTATCGGCGCTTCGTTCATCGAAAACTCCCAAGACATGTCTTCGCTGGCCTGCCTCGAGGAGCTTTCCTGCCTCACCTGTGAACCTTCCCCCTGTCGATTTTCCTGTCTCTGAGCATTGCTCGATTGATTACCCCCGTCTTTCCGAGAGTCGCTGCTCCTGGGACGCTGACCGCCGATCCTGTCGGGAATCGGGACCACGCAGCTCCACGGATCGTCGGCCTCGGGCTCCGATCGCTTGTTAAACGAGTTGTACCTATGAAGAAATATTTTCAGCTTCCTATCTCTCATTCATTTCCTCTCTACTTGGTATATTTTAAGCCTGGCTTGGACTGGATAGCGCATGAATGATGATTGAAATCGCGGGAGGTTTCGAAGCTGTACTTTTTCAAGTCCTCGCTTCCGCAAAAATGTGTAAAAAGTTTTCGAAACAGGACTGTGGTAAAACTGTTATTCGTGCCGAGTTTTGCATTCCAATACAGTGCGACGTCACTCATTTAGAGTGAAAATTTCACTCTTCCAAAAGAGCGGTATTTTCACTCCAAGTAATTTATAGAAAGAGTTTTAGCTGAAAGGACAATTCCACCGGATCAGGGGTCTCTTTTAGCTTCCGAAAAAATCGTCCAAAAATGAAAATGGAAAAACCATTTACCCGCTCCGGAATTCCCCTCGCCTAAAAGCGGCAGGCTGACTGTGCCAAGCGTGAGGTTGATGGGGTGTTTGCTGCGTGCTCGTTGGCATGGCTAGATCCACCGGTTGGCTTTGCGATCTCGTGGGTGCCGCTCTATTATTCAGAGCCGTCTGCAAGGCATTCGCCAAAGCCGACGTGTCCGAAGTCACGGTCAAACGCGACGTACCGGACGACGTCGAGGTCGGATCCCTCGCCGCTGGCCTGACAAAATAAACATTGCTTTCGTCGATTCCGTTCGTACGCTCGATTTGTTCGTCGGAAGCTGCTTGCTAGCGAGATAGGCGAAGCACGTGACGTACGTTTATGTACAGTGAGCATCGTAACGCCTTCTACCTTCAATCTAAATGTTTTGAGCAGCGCCAAAAAACGTTTTTCTTGTTTTTTTCGATTCTTATTCATAGCTTTTTTTTTGAAAGACTCGTGTTTGAAGAATTAAACTCGGAAACGTCATTTGATTTATGCATTTCATGGGCGAAAGCACTGATGTCCATTTAGGGAACTTTTGGATGGACGAGGTTTAGTTCGAATGAGTTTCTAATACGAGATAGAAGACTAATTACTTGTACCATCAAAACTAGCAGTTCGTACAAGTTTAATTGCACCGATGTTTGTGATCTACATAAATTTGGTTTGAAACTTTTAGAAAATTAATGCATATTTGATAAATTATGGATCAAAGTGACGTTTTATGAAATTTAGTCGAGCTATGCTGACCTGTAAATTAAATTTATTCGTATTTCTAAAAGCCTATCAATCGTTTGTCAAAAACTATGTACATTTAATGAGAAAGGTTCCGAGATTTATGTAAATCGGCAAAGTTATGCGAGGCATTTTATGCGAGGTGTTCCGGAATAGATTACGAACGTTATGGCATTGCTCAAAACGAAATTCCCGGTTTATTGTAGGAGAGCGTCTTTCACCTGCGAAACTTGTCCAACCTTTCCAAAATAAAAGATGTCGAGATCAAATGTAATTGATCCAGGGATTTCGAAAGAAAGCTTTTCGGGAATAAAGAAATTATATTTATCGGTGATCTAACCCTTGCGCATATAATTTGAATTTCATGATGAATAACGAATTGCTCAAACGTGTACGTAAAATTGAATGAAATTGTATTTGCTGCATGAATAATTTTCGAAGACACAACAAGTTTAAAGTTTTCAATGTGCATTTCAAACTCCAACGTGCCCTTGCACTCGGCGAAAATATTTTGTGCGATTCAACAAAATATTGTCTCGAATTCGACAAAACATTTTCCCGGGCAAACATACATTTTTCAATGCCAACAAAACTTTTCTCTGAGTGCGCACAAAGTACCGAAACAGTTTTAGAGAAACGAGATGTATTATTGCGCATGAAAAAGTGCGGTAAAATGTCAATATTTACCTAAACAAACCGTGGGAGGTACTAGGTTGCAATTTCCCGTTGCTGTTGCTTGTCGGCGGTTGTATCGTCGACGGGGGTTGCGGTTCGCTCGCCGATCTCTGCACCAGAGCCGGTGCCCTTCCGGGAGGCCTCGTAATCGCCGCTGGCGCTGTGCCCGGCATCATTTCTATACTGGAAATTTCCCTCGAAGAGTGAAGTGTTTGTTGAAGCAGCGCCAGAATCAACCGAATGTCACCAGCCATCGTGTGCTCCAGCGATGTCACTTGCCTCGTTAACTGCTCGATTCTGGCGTTTACCTCCTCCAACGGCCGACCCGGACCACTTTGAAAATCCCCTAAAAAAATAATAATCCCCGTCGGCAAGTTCTTTCTTTCAGCGCAGAAACCTTATTTTGACGATCCGACGCTTGACCTTATTATTTGAGCTTTTCTTTGTGTAATTTAAAAGAAGTTCTTGCCCGTAGCTTGACTTTTAAACTTTGAACAAATTCTTCAAAGAACTACTCGACTTCGTAATCGTACTTTACGAGTAAGTAAGTTTAATGTTGAAATTGCTTTTTAATCAAGCATTGTGACGTGTTCGCAATATGCTAAAAAGCTCACAGCGTATTTCACGAGTTATTTCAGTTCTCAGAAAACTGTCATAGTATGAAATGTAATTATAAAGGGAAAGAGTGATTTTTGTGAAGAAATAGACTGTTTTCTTTTTGCAAAAACCTTTGAACATTATTACTTTTTTAAACAAGAGTCATATTCGATCTAATTTTATTGCTACTTCGATCTTATTGAGAGAAACAAATTTGTTGGTTTAATCATAAATATGACATAAATTAGACATATATTATGTATACAGTGAAAAAACAGATACTCCAAAAAAAGTTGTTTACTACTCGTTATTTTGTCATCAAACAGATTTTCTGCGTGGAAGAAATAAAAAGTAAAGCAATGCATAAAAGTAACGAAATTGTTTTGTAGTTATACGAGTTTTCTGTGCCAAAGAAATGGGAAATGTCGAGCATATTTATTTGGAATGAAGCAACTTTGAATGTTTTTTTAATTATCATGATTCTGGTAAAAATTTTACATCGTAATTAAAGTGAAATTAATTCTTTTAAATGATTCTGATCAGCTGTAAAAGAATTTTGATCAAATTGAGAAGATCAAATTTATAATCTTGCATTATTAATTAATTTTCAACTACCTCATTACGGAAGCAAAAGACTAAATATTTTCTTGATCAATTTGTTGAAAGAACAAAAGAGGTTTTTCCGGAAAGCCAGAAATTTCTATCAAACTTTGACGATAGATTCTATATTGTTGAATATTAATTATCCATGCAAATTATGAACGCTTTTAATCAGGTCTCTATGATCAAAATCACGTGTTTCTGACGGTTCAATTTTCGACGCAAGTAATATACCATCGATAATAATTGGATATTTCGCGGAACTAATTCGATTAACAAACCATGGGAATGAGGTTGTTGAGGTGGCGAAGGTGTCGTGTAGTGACTGGACGTTGTAGAAGTAGGATGCGCCGTGTGATGACTGAGCGAGCTCTCGCAGGCGACAGAACTCCGACGCGGGGTCTTGCTTGGCGGCGTCGTCACTGAACGCAGAAATCGCAAAGTCAAAAAAAAAAATCCTCCCTCGAAACACCGTGAAACACGTGGCGTCGTTCCGTACGTACAATTCTGTGCAGTGCCGTTGACATTCACCAAATTCTCAGCAAACGAAAATGTATTCTCTCGTTACAACGTTTGAAATGACTTTCGTTTGCATAGAACTCGTCGCAAATTTCAATTTCGAAATTCAACTCGAACGAAACAGCATGCGAGACTTTCAGAGCATGAAAAGCGTTTTACAAAATGTCTAATGTTTCTAAACATCGAACGAATTCACGCCGCAGTTCAGCAGTGCAAATGAACGTGACATTTTTAAATAAATTTTCGCGAGTGATCGAAAGTCGACGTTTGTGCTGTTTGTGGCGTGAAATCTCTAGCTAAACTATTACATGCTCGAGGATGAGAGATTAATGGAAAAAGTTGAAGCTGCGTTCGCGCACTTACTTTGTTTGGCGAGATAGTCGTGACTTGTAAGGGGCTGCAGGTGGATCTTGTGCTGTCGTAGGTCCGGTATGCTGCGCTTGAGATGGGTTAGCATGCCTGAACAACCAGGTTTCAGAGGTGTTATCCAATTGGGAACCAAACGGCAAACGCAAACGCAAAGCCACGGAAGAACGCTTTTGTTACTTACAAGAAGAACATTAGCGGTTGAAAGTATCACTTGGGTACTAAATACGTGAGCTCCAACAATGATCAAGCTACACCGACTATGTATTTGCTAAAATCAACTTTAAAAACCGACCGTTCTTCATCGTTCAATCGTCTTTCATTCCGGTTTTGTTGCATTGCTTTCGCGCGAGTTTTCGCTTTGAAGAACGACGAGTTTTGTTCTAGATTGAGAAAGTCTTCTAAAAATGATGTTCTGATGGTTTCGCGTCTTAGTGTTTGATTTTTGAAATTCGTCATGGAACATTTGCGCGATTTCATCGGAGGTAGAAGATATAGATGGTTACGGGATGAAAATAGTCGTGCAGAGAAACGCATTCCTCAAACAGTGTACAATAAATGTGATATACATATTCTGCAGATGCAATATACTGTACACATGGCGATGATTACAACGTGTTTCATCGTAATTTCGCATTCGCGAGGAATCAAATTTCAAGAAAGATGAAACACCTTTCAAATCATTACACGCCATCGATCTCAACTAGATGTTATAGGCAACTGTTTTCATCTACGATATTTTTGTACACTTGCAAAACAAAATTGCGAGAATCACTTTCGCTGGATCGCCATTTCTTGTACTTGATAGTTCGAAACCCAAATTTGTGTAACGATTGTGTACACGCATATAAATTTTGAAGGACTGGTAACAGGGAAAAGGATTCGATTGTTCATTCAGGCTTTGCGTCAGGATCAAAGTATTTCTTTTCTCACCAGTTATCGAATTCAAAGTCGAACTCCTTTGCTTCGGCTCTTCGAATTCAAGATTGAGAGGAGTCACGTCTTGGCCAGCTTTATCGGTATTGAATTCTAGGATTCCATGGCCGCTGGCCTTGTCACTATAAATTAAAGTCAGCTTTGATTTAATTCAGTTTTCATTTAATGAAATAAATACTTGTTCAAAGCAACTTTTGCATTTAAAATCTGCAGCGAAATCAAATTTTGTAGCTTCCTGAAAAACGATTCAAATTCATTTTCTGAATAGTGAACTTCTCATCTTCAACTTCATGCATTTTTTCCGGAATATTCACTTCTATTATATTATTTTTATGAAGAAATTTCGCAATGATATTCCAGATTCTAAAAATCGCGGTTATTAAAAAACTCACTATTCTTCCGCATCGTCTTGAAGGGAATCTTGCCTCCCGGTTGGAACAAGATTCATGATAGGACCTCGGCGGTATCTCGGTGGACGGAAAGCCAACTTCCTAGCATCTACGTCAGCGTCAGTCGACGTACTGATGGGAAATCTCGTCGACATTGGATCTACACCTTCCTGCTCCTCCTGAAATGCAATTGAAAAACATTCCAGTGCTTAAAATAACATTCAAGCGACACATTTGATTATTCAGTTCCACTGATAAATGCATTCCTTTGATTTCATACTCGAGAAAGCAAATAGTTTTCAAACTTCTGACGTTATTAAAACTTTAGCGATGAGAAAACAATGTTTCCATAAGTAAAAACATTTCACAACTAATTATGAATTAACTCGAACGTAATTTCACGTTCCAATAAACTCGCTAACAGAATCCAGCACCGAATATTCATAACTCGCTGCTAACTCAATTACTCACGTCTCTCATGTTGAAAGTGATCTCGAGGTTCTGGCTAAAATAAGTCGCGAATTCCGGATACATCGCCAGTACGTCGAGCAGATCATCCCTGTGTATTTTATGGAGGTCGCAGTACGTTAACGCTCTCACATTGCATGACGACTTTCCCACGGTCGGATATATACAAGGATTTTCACCAAAGATATCTTCTTTGCTCAGAATGGCCATGACGATGTCGTCCTTTAAAATTTCTATGCTCCCGCGTGATATGAAGTAGAGCGACGTGAGTACGTCACCGCGGTGGACTAAGGTATCCCCCGGTGGAGCATGGGTTGTTTTGAATTTCAAAGATAACGCTCTGTAAAATTGCGTCACGTGTAAAAAGATAATTCTTTTACCGGGCAAGAAAACAATGTGAAAAATCTCACCTCAAGCAGCCAGGACTCGCTCCTTGGAAGGCATTGCAATTATTCAACAGATTTCTGTTCAGGTGAAGACATATGTCGGCCTGGAGGCACTCGGGAAATCCTTTTAAAACGCTATTCATATCTATTCCGTTCGTGTACGTCCAAGCGTGCTGAAAGTATTCCTCCAGGCGCTGTCGCAGTGGATTAGGTATTTGATGGAACCTTATAAATTCTCGAACTCTGAGCATTTGCGTGTGGTAACGGGCAGTGCCACTGTAAAGTCGTTGGATGATCGCGGAAACGTTACCAAAAATGCTGGCGTACATCAGAGCTGAACAAAATCAATTTTTTTTCATTCATGCGAAAACTATTGGATTTCGCTAATCAGTTTTTGGTCACTTACATCCGATGAGCATGACGATGATGGTGAAAATTTTTTCGGCGTCGGTGTTTGGCGCCACGTTGCCAAAACCGACCGAAGTCAAACTACTAAAGGTGAAGTATAAAGCTGTGATGTATCGACTCTAAAAGACGTTGAATTCAGAGGATTACTTGAACGATAAAATTGTCGTTAGGAGAGAGCGTCTTAGATTAAAACACCAAGAAAATATGGTTGAAAGATTTAGCCTTATGCTTTAGGTACAAAACGAAATAATGGAAACAGAACATGACAAAATATGGTTTTCCGAATGAAAAGTTGACAAGAATTTATGTAGAATATTCTTGCAATTTTTAATTTTTATTCGGGTAAATATTCCACGTACTCGACGCAAAGAGACTGACAATTTGAAAGGGATTGAATATCGAAGAAAAAGAAAGAATAAAATGAAAGTTTCAAAGCGCAAATATGACAAAGGAATTATATTCTTTTTCATTTCACTAATTTTTTTACATCACCATCCAATTATATGGCTGCAGATTACTTGGCAGCGAGTAATAAAAAATTTCGCTTTTATGAGTTATCTGGTGAAATGACTGGATTTTGTAATTAAAGTATTTTTCTCTTTCATCATTTTCAAGTTCCAGTATACAATTAGCTAAGAACTAACGTACAAACTAAAGAAGAAAAATGTATCGACAATAAAGCGACATGATTTCGCTTCAGGTACTTCAAAAGTATAACTCAATAACTCTTTTAAAATTTATAAAGTAGTGATGATACATTCTCGCGTCTGTCTCAATCTAAAGCACTCTTTCCCATACAAAAGAAGAAAATTTTAATTCACCTTTATGCTCGGACCGCCCGTGTCGTTCTGGTAATAAAACTGATGAGTATCGTTCGCCAAAATGTCTAACCAGCCTACTTTGCTCGGTAAAGTCGGCCTCTCAGCGTGACCGATCGCATACCTTTCGCGTTGAAATAAGTCACATTTTTATTTTTTTCTACGCTTCTCAAGTTTATTTACTTTATTGGGAATTCTTACCAGATGCACGCCATCCAGTGCGCGATCAAAGCAAACGACGCCATGAGCAGCAACAAAACAGCGGCTCCATACTCGGAGTATCTGGGCATCAACGCGGAATGAGTAATTGGAAATAATGCTAGGTACTTCTAATCATCTAATGGACGAGAGTAATTGCCTCACCTGTCGATTTTGCGAGCCACTCTGACCAGCCGTAAAAGTCGAGCCGTCTTTAGAAGGCCGATCAGCGTCGTCGTCTGTAAAGAACGTTCAAAGACTTTAGTTGAGTTTTTGAGTCGAATCGTTATGTATATAGCACCACGAGTAGAAAATAATATAAAAAGCACGAGTGTAATGTAAGCCGTAAATGTGGCGCTTGAAGAAGGGATTACATTAATAATTGTGCCTTAAAGAATACAGAATCGTCTTACAGGATCCTAGACTTTGCAAAACTGAAACATCTTGTTTGCTCATTGAAAGATGACTGAATGGATACAACAGAAGATCTGGTATTCTCTGGTATAATGAAGTCAACTGTGATTCGAGTAGAATACAAATGAATCTGATTTAACCCGACTGAGGTCTGATAGAATCTAAATGGAATCATCAACTCGGATACTCTCTCTCGCGGATCTTCATTCTCGCGATTTGCAAATTCTGAATGAGTCTTGCAAGGTTCCGATAACGGGATAAATGGGAAAATGTTGACTGTGAAACTACTCAACAATTTACAAAAATGCTACGAGACCATTTCTTCATGCAACCTATCGTACAGGAAGAAACATCATAAGAAAAATGTATCACTACTTTTATTTGTAAAGTACCGAGATCCGTACAATGAGTTTTGAGTTTGTTCAAAACTGAAAGTGAAAACTTTAACATTTTCCAAAACATTTTGTCAAACTTAGCCTGATTTTGTAAACCCAAATTCTACTAAACATTCTAAATTCTAAATTGTGTTATGCCAACCAAAGTTTTCTCCGAGTTTAAAACTGTAAGTATAGCAATGCGTAGTCTGAAATTTTACATTTTTTAGAGACTGGTATCACTTTACCATTAAAAATAGTAATTTTTCTTTCAAATTTTGTATGAAGTTTGAACGTGTTTCTGTTCGCGTAGCAAAGCCGCTAAACGCTTTAATGCTATTTAAAGGTTTCGTAAGGCGATAATTAGTCATGACATGTTTTTTCATTATCGTCTTGGTCTCAATGATTGACTCATCCTCAATGCAATGCCAAAAAAAATTGGCTCAAAATATGAGAAAAATTTTGAATTTATCTGGCGACAAAAAGTTTTTAAAGTCGCAGGAGATCATGCAAGGTTTAATATCATGTAAAAAAATGTTTCATAACATGTTACGCGACAAAAAAACCTTTTTTATAGAGCTTTTCCTTGCCAATAAAAATGCTTCAGAGAAATAACTGAAACGGTTCCCGCATAATGAGATATTTCACATTTTTTCAAAGGTAAAATTGCTTGTAGCAGCGGCTTTTGATTACGCCGTATTCAAGAGCTGAAATGAAACATTTTTATAGAACCCTTTTTAATTTCGTATATTTCTGTTCCAATATTTTGTGTACAATCTGGTACAGCAAGCTAGCAGTGATAATTTGGAGCTACACACTTTACGAAATAGTTCAAAAAATATAATTTTTCTATTAAAGTTCAATCAAATTCTAGCACGATTCATTCGTACTACTCGAATTGAATTATACTCCAATTTTTTGTCCAACTTAAATTGGTTAAGTACATCTTAATTTATTTCATCGACATTGGAATGAATTAAATGTCAATAAAAGTGAAAGATTTATGGAAATTGAGGAATGAACTCTATCACTGCGATGAATTCAGCTAATTATGATTGATCGATTCCCGAGATTACACGTGCAATCTCTTGTAATTCTAAATAGTTTAGTCACTTAATCTACTTGTAACATCAAGACAATTAATAATTAAGTTTGCGAAAAAAAGCTCTCAAGCGATTAATAGCCCAAAGTACGAAACAATTACTTAAGCTGTTTTAGATATTGATTCGCTGTTAAACTGAAAGAAAAAGTTTGCGAAGAAAGCATCGAAAACTGATAAAAATCATCTAGTACGTTTGCTTTAACGAAATTGTGTTTCGTAGATTAAAAAATGCGACAATTTCTTCCGAAAGCGATATTTTTCTGTTGTACAGTAGAGTTTAGTTCATAATGATTACAGTGTAATCGTTCGGGTACGAGTAGAATTTCCATTTAAATTCCCCATTACTCCTTCCAAATGTCGAGCGGAATTCAGGAAGCAATACGGATACTATTTGCAGTGTAAGCGTGTTTTGTATGCGTATAGTTGAAAGCAAAAAGTTCCCAGCTGTGGCATTTCCTTGTTACACAAAAGAAACTGCACAAATTGCCATCCGACTGAATTTCACACTCCATCAATAATTGAGCGGTTACTAAATCCGCTTAGATTTCAGTTTGAACAGCGCTCGATTACAAACATCGAAACCGGATTTCCATTAAAAAATTGCACGAAAAAGCTCAAGTACTTACAAGTTGCAACTCTAATTTGCGGTAATTTACGAGTAATACTCTTGACTTTTTGAAAGGATTACGTCCCAAAACTTATAATAAATTTCGAAGTTAACAAGTAAAAAAAGTACGGGAGAATCAAGTTTTCACAGTTGACATAGTTTTCACAGAACTTGAATAACTGTATGCATGTGGGTTAAAGTAATCGATAAGGTCGAAAATCGAGGCGCGTTCTTGCGCCACTTTTGGTCGGCTAAAACATCGAACGAAGTTTAAAGCCCTACAAAAGTTTGAACTTTTTCATGTCATTACAATTATGCATTATTCTACTATAATCAAGCAAAGAATCAACCCAATAATCGTTTTTTCGCGTACTAATAAAATTATACATGAAAATTGTGACCGCTTTGTTTTACCCGCCATGACAAAGTTTCTTTGGTACCAATTTTTAATAAAAACTCTCAACCCACGATGGAAATATGAAAAATTAGACAACTATCCAAGCTTGTTAATAAAACAGTTTGAATACCCAATTAAAATACAGTACAGTTGCATAACGATGAGTCATAATTATGTACCTAATTAGCATTCAATCCTATGGAATGATAATAAATTTTATTGTTTCAAAGCTTAGCTTGTAGTTACTTTGCCGTATTACAGTTTGTATAACGTTTGCATAATTATAGATAAGACTCAATCATGCATAAAAATTCAGGAAAATTCAGGAATCACGAACCGACATCAACTCCCGAATGTTCTTCAGTGAAATTCCACGGCAATTCTTACCGTGTTCGGAAAAATTATACAAAATGCATGAACAAATGCATTTCATGCGATAGGAGTAGGTTAACATTTTTTTTAAAGCCACCCCAATTATGTAACAAAACGCAGGAGTTCTGCGTTTCATGATGAAGCGTAAGTTGCAACTATGCGAAATATTAATGTATACTTGTGTCTGTATGTGCGTGTGAGAGAGAAATAGATCAAAAATGAAAAGAAAAGAGAGAAAAAAGGGTACAAAAGTTCGTGGCTTTGGTGTGGATTAAGCTAAATCGAATGCCGAATCTGCATCGAAAGAAACGCTAAGCTGCATGTAACTAACCTCGTCCTTGTCCAAGCCGAGCTACGAAAACGTTAAACGTGAGGTTAACTCTTTTGTCTCGTTCACATTATGATCAGAATTCTTAAGCCATAAAAGTTCTCTCTCGAAAATTAATGTGCGCTTCTCTGCTTGTAAAAGATTTCTTTTTCTTTGATACTTTACGCACACATCGAAACATACTTTTAATTGACAACAATCAAATCTTTTTCTGATAAGCTATTAGCGAAGCAACTTTTTGCGATGGCAAATCCGAAAGTTATACAGTCGCGAGATAAAAAAGAATACGTCGCGAAGAACCGTCAAATACTTTAGACTCGAATGGGATTGTGTCGTCATAAAGAAATAATAAAGAGAGAAATAATAATTCAGACGAATCGATAAAAGTATAAGAAATAATTCAGGCGAGAAAAGAAATTCATTAGAAAGAGACTGTTACATCGTAGAAGATATTTTGAAGTTCTTACTTTGAAATATTATAATTTCGAATATACCGCATTTTTTCGTTTTTACTTTACGTCAAAAATTTTACGACAGAAATCCAATGATTGCGAGCCTTTACAAGAAATTCTAAAAATGTAAACGTAAGAAAAACCTGAATTTCTAAACCAGAAACAAGAATATGCGGTACACTCGAAGTGTGATTTTTTTAAATACACTTGAATTAATAAACACCGAAAGAGATGAACATTGGTATACTTCACACGTGCCGCATGTGTACAATTTTACAATAGGACGAAAATAATATGTTAAACGTTTTGATTTAATAGGATTTTCAAGATAAAAATCATTCAGCGACGAGGAATGACGAAAAGAAAGAACCAAGCGATAACAATCCGATGAACGACATCCAACGCACATACAAATATGATACTATATTAGTATACAAACGAAGACCTAAATGTCAAAAGGTGCTAAGCTCCGATATCGAAATTATTCAGGATAACGAAAAATCATTCGTATTTCTGAGTTTTTTAATAAAAATAAATAAAAATAATCACTTGAACGGCTATATTTAATCATGTAATCTTCGTTCAAATTAATTTCCAACTTCGTCAATACAAATAGTGAAAAGATATGAAACGTCGAAGTAATTCAGATAGAGTTTCATCTTCACACAACAAAGTATAAGTATTTAAATTTATTTATTGAAAAAGTATTAATACTTTTAGTAATCATTTCCATTTTATTAGATATCAATTTTTTACGCTAGCTTTTAAAAACAATGCTGTAGTAGAATCCTTTGAATTTATAAAAAATAACATTTCGCACTGTTCCGAGTACGTAAAAACGACAAAAAGTGTTCACGTTTTTCTCGAACTATGATAATACTTCACGGTGACAATAATTTCTCTGGAGACTTCTTTTTGCAGTTTGATCAAAATGCCATTAGAATTAGTTTCAACTTTGATCCAAAATCAAATACGAATTTCTACAACTGCGTAGTTGGAAATTTGTATTTGATTTCTCTCGTCTACGTTTCTAGGGAAATTCGTCGACTTTAATCAAGAGACCAGTGCAATGTACCTCACCGTATCAAACGCGTAATTTGTTTGAGAATGCAAGTATAACCGACGGAGAAAAGTCGAAAACATGGATTCTCCATACACATACACACGTACGGAAAAATAGCCTGCCTTTCGAGTTTTAGCCACGTTAAGAAGATATAGAATTACAAAAAACTCTTCTCGAAAACAGTGAAGATAAGCTCCTTTTGACATTAAGGTCTTCTAAACGTAATTCGTATTCTGCATCATTAATTGTTAAATTGAATTCTCTAGATTCGACTCAATCTAATAACGAAAAGGCACTTCGTTCAGTTTTGAAATCATCAAAATTACAAAACCATTGAATCCTTTTGGCTTGCAAGGATTCATGTATTCCGTATCATTACACTGAAGTGCCTTCGTTAACAAAAATCGCGTCTTCCATTTTTTCTCGCGAGGAGAGTGCTTTTGAAAGTGAGGGAACATTTATCGTCGATCTTACCTCATCCGTATCGGAGCCGAAGATGAGAAGGTCGAAGGGAATGGCGGCCACCAAGTCAATGATGAACCAACCTCTTAAATAATGGACGGCTATTTTCCCGGGATGAGAAACCACTTCGTCGTTGCTGTTGACGAAGGTTGTACGAAAATTTATCAAGATGTCCACTATGAAAGTAACGTCGACTAAAACAAATAGGTGCCAATACGGTCATTTATTCCAGAAGAAGAAAATTGGATTGCGGAAAGTCAACGTTTCTGCACGTTTTTTAAACATTATGAGAAATTGTATTCCATTTTGGAGGTATGCGAGTGGATAACGTGAAAAATGATGTTGGAAATGATTTGTCAATTCGGAAAAAATATTTTTCCCAAGAACTAAGATTGTTTCGTCAATAGAAAAATAAATATTTTTATGGTATTTATATTGCGTTATTTTTATACACAGCATAGACAAAATTTATAAATCTGTAGTTATAAATATACACAGGGAATGTAGGATCTCGCTATTAAATAAGGTATACATAAAAATGTTTTTAAAGTTCATAGAAAATAAGAATGCGATAATTATTGCGTTACCTATGAGATCAACGACGACGATCGGATCATCGCTGTACTTTTTGTTCTTTCGAGAATTGTAATCTGGTTCGGAGAGTAAAAAGGCAGCTACGTAAGGTGTAAAAATGGCGGTGTACATGACGAGGAGGAGGATGATCCAGTCCCAGACAGCCTTAAACGGCGAATAGTGCAAAATGGTCCACTTGTGGATTCGTGGCGACTGCAATTTGTATTCTGGAAGGACATCGGCGCCGAGAGACAGAACCTGCAACATTAAACCCAACATATTCGTGATAACGTTGCATAAGTAATTCATTCGATAACGACAAAAAATTTATATTTTTTTCCCGAACTCTGATAATACTTCACGGTAAAAATAAATTCTTTGGAGACTTGTTTTTGCAGTGTGATCAAAAAGCCATTGGAATTGGAGTTTCAACTTCAATCCAATTTCCACGACTGCATTGTTGGACATTCGTATTTGATTTCTTTCGTCTTTGTTTTTCGGGAAATTTGTAAGTCTCCATCAAGAGACATTTTATTGGCAATGCAAGTATATCTTTGATCTATTTCGTACGGTGGTAAATACCTTCTACTTCGTTTTCTAATAATACGTTACTTTGTCAAGAAACGTCATTCATAGCTATTGACAATGCTGGGTTCACCTTTGAAACTAGTTGTTAATAATGCCCGAGTCGAGGATTGGCAATTTATATTTACCAATAGAATTATCTTAAAAGACCGACATAATTAGTTTATGAAGTTCTAGTATTAGCAACAATTGAAATTTTGAAGTTGGCTTTGCTAACAACCCGAGCATTTTACGTAAAAAAATTGAAAGGTTGATTTCCTACATCCCCATAATTTTGTTTTTCATTTAAAAATTTCAAGATTGGGCCAAAGTAGCATTTTTAGCCTAGCCGGATCGTGTATCCCTTTGTCAGATTCGCTATCTCAATTATAACTGTGAAATTAGTTATCGTAAAAACTACTCTTTGATTGAAAAAATTCACAGTTAAAAATGTTCAACTCGATTTCGTCTGTCATCGATTAACCATGATTGAACCGAGTTGAAACGTTGTCAAAAATCTGTGTTCTAAATTTCACTTTATACAAATCAATTCATTTTTGAAACTACCCTAAGACATGCAACACAAATTTGTAATAAATACCTACTCTGTACTCCAAGTAATTTTTTTTTAAATAAACTTTTCAATGTTAAAAATAATGACAAATTGTTTATTAACCCTTTCTTCCTCCGGAAGTGTTATACGTTGTTGCATTTTTATAAAAGAAAGAGAGAGAAATGGAAGAAAATCCAGTCATGCAGGTCTTGCAGAAATGCCACGATTTGGAGAACACAACTGTCACGCACTTTTACGGTGTTCAATCTTGTTATGTTGACACGTAGATATAGAAGGCGGGACAGAGCTAATACTTGATAAATTAAATAATCCATTACATGGTTTAAGAATTAACCAAAACGGCAATTTTTCAGGTGCAGTATTACAATTTATAACAATTTCTATAAGTAGATGAGAATTTTAGTAAGATTTGTAAGATAAGAGAGAAACCACCACATCGTGCCACAACGTCGAAAAATCTAGTACTTCATTTTAAAATGCGAAAAATAATGCAAGATTGTAAAACTCTGAAATCTTTTTAACTGAAATGCTATATATATTGAATTTTCGCGCGCATGGATTAGTCTACTATGCAGTCATTTCTGTGGTACTGGACAACTGCCAATTTAAGGATCTAATGAAATCATCAATATTAATAAAGTCATTAATATTAATCATTTGTCTGAAGCAGAATTTTCGAACCTCCGATGATCTTCAATATTTCCCATTATTTTGTTTTCAAATTTGAGGCTCTCGAGTTGGTAGAAGCGAAGCTTTTAATGTATATTTGAGGAGCATTAGAAGTTCTCGAAAACTTCGGTCAATTTCCAATATGGTTCTCAATAAACCCCGATTTCCGGATGAAACAAATCTGTCTCAAGTATCTTTTTCTCTTATACATTAACCCTTTAACGCTTGATGGGAAGTACGTCTTCCCACCTGAAATCGACTTTTTTCGTTGCACGCGCCCATTTGATTGTTTATAATTTCTGAACAGTTCATTAAATGATTCTGAAAAAATTAACAATTGTTAACGAAGTATTGCAAATTGCATTTGTGTAATTATAATCTTTGAATTTTAAATGTGCATTTATTTAAAAAATGTAAATAATAACTTTTATTTAAAAGTTTCAAAAATGGTACATTTATAATGAAAAGTGCCTAAATAAATGTTTAATAACATTGTTGGCCAATTTTAAAGACCCCTATAGTTTTGTGCGTTAAAGGGTTAAATAGCTATGCTGCATGATTCTCGAATGAACCTACTCGTAATTTCACTATTCACATCATATTTCACTATTCACATCATCAACATTTTTTTCCATCAGAAGTACTTTTTACTTTCTATAATGCACTCGGAGAAAAGTTTGGTTGGCATAACAAAATGTTCGTCAGCCCAGCAAAATCAAGGGTTGACAAAATATTTGGTAAATTAGTGAAATTGAGCATTTCGTTGAATTAAACAAAATCTTTTCATTAAGTGTGGAACGGAAATGTAAATCGACCAGCAATTTACGGGAAAATAATGATAGAACCCGAAATTATTCGTTATTTTATCTTTATAATTAGAGGGTTTATCAACTGCCGCGTTCGGTCGAAGATGTCAGCTCGTATGCAACGCGAGAGCTTATAAGCCCCGGTCGACAGTTCGACTCAAACTGATTCACGGCGATGCGATGCGGGCTACATATAGGGGTGGCGTTCTATTCGCATAGAGTCCGTCAGGGGTCTGCATAAGCAAGCGACCCCTTCGCCACACCCTGGTGTACTAAAGTCTCACACTTGCATCTTCCGAAGAGTGGCAGAGCTCTATTACCCTTAATAAGCGATCGCGACCACGCGATCTTCCCCAGACGTGCTTGCGACTACAGCCAGCAACCTCGTAATCTCTGCTAATAATTCTGCCTGAATTCTATTTCAGCCCCTTTGCCGCGATCGTTTATGAAATGTAAATTGAACCGCGTTGCAGGAAGAATTTTCGATTATTTTACTTTTTAAAGTGCTTTTTTTATATTCACTTGGGTATCCTGTAACAATAGTAGGGCGCATATTTCATTCCTTTATCACGTACGTTTCTAACTTATGCGCATGGTTGAAATAAAAAATGTGGTATGCGCGTTTGCGTCCTCGGTTTATACGTCGTGAGAATTATTACAAAATGTACTCCATTCTCTTTATATGTAACACAATTGTTTTCATTCTAGCGTGAAAATTCGTGGTAAGTGGTGCAAATTATTGCGAGATGATGCAATCTTATTTGTCACGAAAAACAGTTGCCCGAGAAATGTCAAAAAATGAGTTTGTGACGGAAGTATGATGTTTCTCATGGTTGCATTCTTTGTCAATTTTACTATTTCTCGCAGCAAAGTTGACATGCAATTACATGCTTTATTTTTAATTTTATTATTCGCACCCACGACTCTATCACCACAAAAAATTCGTCAATTCGGAACTTTGAATTGTAGGTAAGGTAAATGTCCCAGTAATAGATCGGGCCGTGAAAGAAATACAAAGAACATGATTATTATTAACTTTTTCTACAAAATAAAAAGCTGTCGTTTCAGACAACACTCGTAGTTAAAAATAATTCGTTTTTCCCAGCCATGCCCATTACTGGGACATTTGTGCTTCCGACTACTTAATTGCACGTAAATAAAAAACTAATTACCACTGTACAAAAACAAAAAACGCAACTTGTTCTTAAGATAATTCTACATTGTTTACAAAAAGAACAGAATCTGAAAAGTTATTTTTCACTTGGAAATCAGCGTTTGAATTTCGAATTTTGCTTAGGTGGTCCATTACTGGGACATTTACCTTACTGCGCGAAATAGTGAATGTTTTCATTTCCTATATAATATCAACAATTCAATATCTAAACAGTAGAAACAGTAGAAAATCATTAGAAACTTCATACTTTCATTTGGCGATAAACACTTCTAATTATTTTTTCGCGACTAATAAGATTCGTACCAGTGAAATAATCTTTTTCATTTACCACTTATTTTTGTCTTGTATAACGGTCAAATTGGATACGAGATTCAATTCGTGAATATACGCTAATTCACAAATTTATTGTACAGAATAATAATGCTCCGTACTCATTTGTATGCGATACGTATAAATATAATCGCTGAGAATTTGATTACATATTTTCGTCGACTAGCAATTTCCAGTCAACAGAATTTTCCTCAAACAGACAATATGATTTGTTGATTTAACCCATAAATTTTTCAAATCAACGAAATCCATATTTTGTTGAATTAAAAAATGTCCACGTGTTCTTACAGAAATAAATTATCTTCATTATAAATTGATCTTTAAGTGCTTGAATCGGAAATCCGGTAATGTTACTGTCAAGGCTTCGATTGAATGACATGCAATAGCAAGTGACAAAGGTCAATAAATGCTTCTAAAACTGATGCTTTTATGAGATTAAATAAAGCTGCAAGATTATGCTACAGATTACTTCATAAATAGGTCAAATGTGCTAAGTTTTCGTAACCACCTATTCTGTATACATTTTAATATCTCAGTAGATTTGCAGTATTGTGGTATGAGCACACTTGAAAATAACAAGTGTCATAGACAACACTTGCGGCGTTGCTTCAAAGACACGAGTGTCCTTGAATAGATACCAAAAACACACTCCACGCGACAACGAAGTGTCGTGCGGAAGACATCGTGCATGGATGATGTGTGTTCCAGCCCACAAATGCGGTTTCATATCAATTAATACACAACCTTAACAATATTATCGCTTCAAAAACATAGATCGCAATTTTCTTTACATGATAATAAACGTTTTCAATGCAGTTTTCGAAAAAGGTAGATAAAATGGAGAATGATTGATAACAATAAACCTAAGTAACGTATAGAGTGTGGGTGAAGGGAGAAACAAGTGGTAATGTGGTCTAAAGATTTGTTAACGTCATCTATGAAGGGAAGATTGAAAGAATTTAGCAGAAAGATAATGAGAAAAAAGCTGAATTCTATAGGGAGATAAAGTCATCAACCAAGCAATATAAGATTAAAATGTCACCGGGGAGATCGCTAAAAAGGGAAATGGAGAAAAAAAATCATCACTGGATAGGAAAACTGACGATACTCCAGAGAAAGTAAAAGCAATAATTAAAAATCTGAAAGCAACGTTCATGCTGTTGACAGGTAGAAAATCGCTGGAAAAAATGAGTAAACGCAGGCATGAGGAAACGATTATAACTGTTATACTGAACGCAATTACAGCAATAATAATGATAAGTAGAGGAATTGAAAGTAAAAAATGAAGCAAATGAAAAAAGCAAAGGAAAGAACATTTTATAGAAAGTAAACGATGCCAAGAAACGCATGTAAGGTAATTCAAAAGATCGAGTTAGCGAGGAGTGACAACAGTACAGAACAGAATCGATTGAAAGCCATTCAATTTGTAGACTTAAAGATAAGAAAAACTTAAAAAAATAGTATTACCGATAAATATATCAGACGGACTTTAGGACAAGACAAAAAAGATACTGCGCATCACGAAATGGGATTAAAAGCTGCAAGAGTCGTGAAATGCGAAGAGAAAATGAGATGTATTAAAATGGAGCAGGTGAAGTCATATTGGAATTTGATAAGAAGAAAGGAAAAAAAATGCGGTCGAAGTGGAAAGGGAAGAATTTTTATAGAAAATGAGATTATGTGGGAGTAGATGCAGGGAGAGGAGAAAACGAATGGTGATGAATAACTCATTTGAAATGGGAGACACAGAGATCTAGAAGGTCAAGAGAAGGAGGGAAAAAATGGAAATTACCGCGTAACGAGAGCACTTAAAGGGCAAAGAAAATAGTGAATGAATAAATGAACGAAAGAATGGGAGAAAGAATGAATGGAAAACTAACGTAGTATGCGACACTGATTTTTAGTCCATTCTTAAAAATACAGTACAAGCACGAAGGATCATTTGAATTGAAACCTTCAACGGTTGATGGAAAGTGCACTTTCACAAAAAAACATTGCGCACAAATAAATGTCCAGTTACTTAACTTTCGAAATTGTAATTTTGTTGCAGTTAATTACTCATTTTTGACATAAAATTAGTATGATTAAAACACCTCTAGAATTAAACCCGTTCAAAGATTGGGATTCGAAGGTTAATACAACTTCTAAAAATGTTTTTTATGTTTAATGAGGAAACGAGGGAACAACGACACGCTGTCTACTGCGTAGAATACGTCTCTTAATAAAAACGGCAAAACTTGTTAAAAAATTTCACAAGAAAAACATCTCAGCTTTATGATTTTCACATCGGAAACCGGGGAGTCTTTTTTATCGTAAAATTCATCCACAGGGTTCGTTATTTTGTTTAGAAATATTCTACTGGATGGATGTATTGTCGCTATTCTTTTCATTGTTCAATTGAGCAGCGAAGAATATCTCCAACAACAAAAATGCTTTTAGAGGTTAAATTAACTTCTGTATTTCTATTGAAGATAGAATTGTATCGAAAGCGTTATTACATGAGTAGCTGCGGTTAACTTTTGGCCACAATTTTTGAAAACCACACTCAAATTTACCGTAGATAAGGTTGAGCCGAAAGCCCTGTTTCCCTTGCCCAGATAAGGTTGGACGACTCTTGTTGACATCACAAAAAAGCCAACAGTCATAATTTCGTAGACGGTTATACTTTGTTTTGTCAAAAAAGAAGTCACTTGGTTTTCAAGTACATTCAATATTAAAATACTTGTTTGTCAATGCATGTTTCGGATTCGTTTATTCGCTACAATCGACATACATTTACTTTATTTCGTTGTTTGATTTTTTGGAAAAACTTATGATAGGCGATAAAAAAACGTAGAAATAACATAGCGAAGGTAAGTTTTCGGAAATTTGAATTTTTATTTGAAAAAAGATGTTTTCTTGAAAGACGTTTAAAGTTGAGAGTAATAGTTTTTTATGTTTTCATGTCCATGCCATGAGTATTTTTGTCTTTTTTTCCACAACTAAATATAACACTCTTACTCACGTATGCATGTTATATGTGTGAAGAACAAAATGTGTTGCACGAAATTGAGATCATTATTGACAGCTTTAAAAATAAAAATGAAACTGTTTGTAGTGCTTATGGCACATCAATTAAATTTTTATCCCAGTTTAAACTTTAAACTTGATACGAAAAGTACCAGTTCTCGGAATGTTTATTCATCTAAACGTTAAAACTTTAAATTATAAAAATAACATTAATTCAGTGCATAAAGAAATTTTTCAGGTGGATCGATACCTTAATGCAAGGGTGAATTGAAAAAAATATTTATAATGCAACATAATTAATTACATTTAATATGCCAGTATAATTTATTTAACAATATCTTCTTCTTCATGAAAAAAAATACGCGAGTGAAAAAATTGTACAAAAATGACCAAACATGCAAATTAGCTAAGAAATAAAGATTTTTCTTTTAAAAAACTGTTAAAATTTTCAATTGTTTGTAACGAGCATTTTTGTACAATTTTTTCACTCGCGTTTTTTTTTCGTGAAGAAGAAAATATTGTTAAATAAATTATACTGGCATATTAAACGTAATTAATGATGTTGCATTATAAATATTTTTCCCAATTCACTCTTGCATTAAAGTATCGATCCATTTTATTGCATTGTTTGCATCAAATAATTCAAAGTACTAAACTCCGAGTAAAATTCCTCCGGAAGATTATCACAAAAAGATATGTATCTCGAAAATCTCTTTGTAAAATATTCATGATCGATAAGAAAACGTTCCCACAAAGTATGCAATTAAAAACTTGTTTGATCCATAAATTCTAAAATTATAATAAAGACACTTGCAAGTGAATCTTTTTTGTAAAACAAATTACGAGACAAGATTTACATTTCGTATGCTTCGAAATAAATAATCAAACAAGAGAAAAAATGTCGCAAAAGTAGTTTGCGATTGTATAATTTAATGTAAATCCACCTTTGATCGAACATGACGGATTCAGTCGTTATCTATTTCGCCCCACAATATTCTGAGCCAACTTTTTTCACTCTGATGCACAAAACGCCGCAATGTGTCTATCGGTAGCCAAACTTTCCTCCGGGGTGCGTTGCACTTTTTCACAAAACATATCGTTTGTTCCTGATTCTAAAAATAAAAAAATTTCACGAAACCACAAGCTAAAAAACTGCTTCCTAATTACTCTGTACCAATTAAAAACTACAGTCAATCCTTCCTTTCCATGTCGCGAATTTTTGCTTTTGAAACGATGCGAAACGATGTATTTTTTTCTCTGTCATGCCGTTTTATTTTAGCACCGACGGCACGAAAAAACCCGGTCTGCGACCAAACGCTCTCACACGCGAAGCAAAACTAAGCCTACGAAGCTTTCGTTTATGCTTCCGAGTCAGTGGCTGTTTTCTCTTTTCCCTCTTCCCCTGTTTCGTTTCTTAAAAGCGAAGCATTCGGAAAACATCCGCGCGTGGATTTGAAATTCCCGACGGCGTCGCGACGCTGTTACCGCGTTAATTATTCGATCGTTTTATCGTTGCTCTAGATCACGTGATGCGGTCACTGATCCGCTTGCTAGAGAATTAGAGCAAACTGCGTTGAAATGGAATATGTAACGCTTTTATCGAGCAAATGTGATCCTTGATAACGGTTGAGAGCAAAAATGGTTTTACGAGTGTTTGAGGAACCAAAGAAAAACACGCGCTTCATTCATTTTTATATTTGGAACTGAAATAACCGATAATTTTAACAGCAAATGATAATTTTAGATGAGGAAGCAAGGAAAAAAGCACACTGATACTATCAAAGGAACTGGGTCACAGTTTATAACAGCTGCGTAACGTTAATTATTTTTTGGAACGTTGCGAAATCCTCACTTTTACGCGAATGTAAATTCGTTAAATAAGTGCACAAAGGGGTTCACTCAGACATATTAAATCTACAGCAAATTATGTCGCACGCTTTAGCAATAATTCGAATTAATCCGTTGATATTTGAACCATTCTTTGCGTCTGCCTATATTTAGTACGTTACTACTTGATCACTCTACTTAAGACTCGAGAACTTTCACTCTATAATAATATCACTGAGTCACCATTTAACAGTCCCATAACAATAGTACTGAAATAAATAGTTTGTGCCGTTTCTACTTGCGCAATCCATGAATTCTAAAAAACTTGAATTAAACTTTAGTACATTCTTTCAAATTTGGAAATAAATTTCCTAATGCGGATCACGTTTTTTACATTGTATCGATTGAGAGCTTTTATTTGTTCCTATTTTGAGACATAGGAAATGTTTCAAATGAAGTTTTAAAATAGTATTTTACTGCTTGAATAATTATACAAAGAGACACATGATTACAGACTCTATTAACTTTGACAGAAAGAGCAAATTCCTCTTGAAACTGAACTATGAATCATGTGCTCGCGAGATGGCAATTGCAGAATATCTGTCCGTAAATTCAGCAACTGTGCAAATGTCTATTGTTTTTGCTATCTGGAGCATTTAAAACTTGCATTGAAAATTGCTTGGCAATTAATATAGCTAGGTGCATATAATTTCGTCTAGGGACATATTTGAGCGCTGACATATATCAGTTTCGCATTTGATGGGCTAAACTATGCAGGAATTCATCTATTAACCATGTTACTCGTCTACGTTCATTTTTAAAATTAATGAAGCATTCTAAGTTTATTAATGCACTCGACCTTGTAGAATTGATCACGATCAAAACCTTGTAATTCTAATTGTATCATTTTCAATTGCGCGATGAGCTTGTAGGACGCATAAAAAAACAAAACCTTTTTGTCCATGAGAAAGTACTTGCATTCGACGTAATAGTGTTTTAACAGCATTTTTTCTTTACACTGTGATTATGTAACCCACTAGAAAAGTTCGCTGAAAAATGCTAATATACAAGGAAACTATAGAATGAGTAGATTGCAATTGCATTACCATTTTATTGTCCCATTCTTTTCTCAATTCTTTTATCGCTAAAACTTACAAGTACAAAAAAGAGCTTTTACTGAAAGGTTTAATCGTTCTTTTCGGATTGAATTTCAGCATTCCATCGTCATCTTATAGAGGAACATGATTCAATGTCGAGTAGATGTTTCTCCTCGAATTTTTAACGAACTTCCAAGATGGAGCGCATCATTTTCAAATAATAGTATCGACGACATCGCGTGCTCGAAGACGTGAAATAGGCTTCTGAGCAAATAGGATTAAGACCATAGTAAATTCAGCCACTGCTACCGCAGCTCGGCGGGCGATCTATGATAGTCATAACTGCGCGAGCCTTCAACCCATCGACACACATTTTGTTCTTTGCATACAACAGCAGTGCAAATGCTCATAACCAATATTTTTCCAACGATAAGTCATCAGCGCAAAAATAATTGGTTCGTTTTTAGACACGGCAGAAAAGCTCCGATCCGGGTCAATAATTTCTCGGAATGCAAAGTGGAGCATTTATTTGCCTATTTGCTTTTCCTGGGTTAGGAGGTCTTCGATCCAACAAACTCATGAATAAGACACTTCGCGTGATGGTACGCTTACTTAAATGACGGGGTGGCGCCTCCCAATCTTTGGTGTAAAGTGTCACGGTGACCTAAAAATTTTTGCGTGCCGTGCGGTGAGAGTTATGAAACTTTGGATTTTTTTTCAACACGGGCTGTCGTTTTTGCTTGGAGGTTACGCAATTCGGAGCACTGTCAGACAGTTGAAGAGCAAGAGATAACATGCGTCAATTATTCGCGGTAGAACATTGCTGGGGCAGTTTCTGAGAAGTTTATATTTACGCGATCGATAGTTGAATTTTTAGTGGGGAGATTTGATTATGTATGTACTTATAGCTGATTGCACCTTTTCGAATATAAATTTCAAGAGCTTGTTGCATTAAATATTAGACAGAGCAGACGCGATGCATGAATTATACAATTAATTAATCACTACCTGTATCATTTCGAATTGCCAAGCGAATTATGCAAGAAAACCAAGTGAACAATTTCAATCTAATTTTTGTTTTGTTGCTAACTGCGAGAGTAATTCCTAAGTTGGATTGTTTATCCCCATACTTCGGAGTAATAAATTGAACTTCATTCCTCCGGAATTGAGGAGAAATAAGTTCACGATTTCTACTTTTAGTATTGATTGCAAGATGCGAACTGCCCGTGGCGTTATTTCAGTGGGGAATTGAGAAAATGGATTTTACCGTATAATACTCAGGAAATGTCGTGGTGGTGAAAGGAGAATGATTCTTTTCGCAATATCTATAGCTATTATCGGTAACATATTGAGGATTGCAAGGTAAACATTTATTTGCAAACCTCGTAGAAAATTGGATGTAGAAAAGCGAGGAGCGTGAAAAGAATTTTTATACAATTTGATGGCAAATTACGATAAAATTGCGAATAACGAACAAAATGAGTTTGTTATCTTCATTTAATTTCTCAATTAAAGTACTATTTTGCATGAAAAAACTTTCAAAAATAAAAGCTTTCAGCGTTGAATGAATGCATCTGCGAAAAAGAAATGTTGGAATAGTAATTTTTTCATTCTACATAAATATTAATGTAAACTGCTTCAACATGTTTTTTCAAACAACTTTTTTTCATTTCCGCAATTATTGGAGCAACCTGTTTTTCCTACCAATTACTATGCATATTTTGAAAAGAAAACTCACCGTTATATTTCATGAAAACGTTATTCAAGAAGAATCTGAAAATAGCTCCGAAGAACACTTCTGATTGTGAAAATGTTATTTGACATTTCATTGAAATATTAAAGGAGAAGCGGAATTCTATTCACCTGGTAGAACATTTCCGAATGAATAAAGAAAAACGTCCTCGTATTATTATAATTTCACATTGAAAACAACTTGTTCTTTTTCGCGTGAAGTTTGGTTTCAACAGTTAAATAATGTTGAAAAATCGTCCCACTGTAACAATCTCTCTCGTTCAAAAATAAGTTAAAATTGCTGAACTATAACGTCAGTAAATTCATAACTATTTCAAACCATGTCCCGTAATTCTCAATATATAACCTATTGTATATAAATCTGTTTTGTTTCCTTGCGAGATGGGAAATCACAAATCATAAAATGAGATATTGTTTCCCCGAGGAAATAAGACATGTTAAATTGGTCTGGAAAATTGTAATGTTAATCTTTTTCTCTGCATTTATATTTATCGTACAAGAAGGAATCGGAACGAGAAGAAGACTTTAAATCTTAGTTCTTCCGAGACATTTATTAAAAAATGATTGCTCCTCTCCACTTTCTAGCAACCAGCATATTTTTTAAAGCTTAACTAACGTTTTCATAAAAGACAGTAGCTCGATAAAATGCACGTCCCTAAGTTCCCTACCCAGTTGTCTGAAAATAGCAACCACGAAGAGGAGAGGATGGAGAATCGATGTAAATGTAATCCACTATCTCAAACACAAGTAGCAAGATTCAAGTGTCGATCTCGGCAGCTCAGATGACTTTCCGCCAAACGAGTTGGATTAACCGATTAAATCTACATGCGAGAAGGAGAGTTTTTTGCCAGAATAGCTGAAAGCTACTGGGGGAAAATATAGGCTTCGATTATTCCTTTCAGTTCATTAACTCCGATGCCGCGTTACTATCCAATCTCATGTATATATGGTAATTTATTCCAAGTGTCTATGCTCTCGAAACAATGTAACTTTGTAACCGTTATCAGGTGCGCAACACCTCGCGTTAATTAATGTGACGTTATGCCTCATTGTCGGATTTTCATCGTCGAATGTTGCCTAATGAAATTGTAACACAAAGGGCCTAGCCGGGTAAGCATGAGAAAAGTGCCCCCAATCCATATAAAATTTCGCATTGGCCAAATCGTTCACCTTGATAATAAATCGTTATATACAAAATTTTAACCCCCTGGAATAACGTGTATACCCTCAGGGGTGGAAAACGTCTTTTTCGGGTTTCAATTTTTTTTGACTGACTGTGCTGTTTGAAATTCCTGGAAAAATTCGAGGTTTTCGACACTATAATATTCTATTACAAAAATTTATTCGACAATTTTTCGCTCAAAACTTCAAAGTGAAAAAATTTTTTCAAATTTTCAAAATTTTTTTTTGGCTCTAAATTTTGTGGTACACCCGCAATTTTTTTACATTTCAATTGCAATTCTATGGTGTATATTATATAATTTTTTCAGATTTTTAAAAGGTGTGGAGCATGGTCTAATGAATTTA